>JAJHSJ010000001.1:133314377-133326877 GCA_021015155.1 Magnolia officinalis | reverse complement strand
ACGGCTGAGGTCACTGGATCCGAAGGAACAAATACATCCAACAGTTATCGCCCTATTACTGTTCTTTCCATATGCGACCCGTCACTCGAAGCTTCAGCTCTTGCCGGTTGCCGCCGGAGAAGAATAGTGCCATATTGCGGTGAATGACCAATCCATCGTAGCAATCTCGGACCTTCTTGTGACCGTCCCGGATGCTCCTCGGCACTCCCTGCCATGTTAGTTTCCGGCCGTTGCCCCCCACTTCAAGACTGTAACTGAAGTTTTTTGCTTCATTGTCATCTCCCATGAATCTCAAGAATGCCATATAAACTGGAGCCATCCCCAATAGGAAGGCCTCAAAATGAAGGCAGAAGTGTTGCCCAAAACAATTGAAAACCTGCAGAAAAGTCGTGAAGAAGAAAATCAACTAGGTATTACTACAGGAGGTGCGACAATCCCTAATTTCCTACAGATGATGCGTGACTAGGGATGTCAGTGGGTTGGGGCCAGGCATAGCAACATCAAAAATTTTGAATGTCCCAACCCTACCATTTCAAAATCCAAGCCGAAAACAACCAAGGTGCAGCCCTAAACAAGAGAATAAGGTAACTAAAATGAGTGCAAAATAAGGTTCGCTAAAAGTATGATTGTAGTGGCTCCTGCAAAATACCATGATCTTCGTCGAAAACTTAGGGCATGTTTGGATGCACATTCAAAAGGGGGTTTTGACGCCTGAACCCCATTTTGAGCCAAGCCCCTTATCGAGATGTGCGTGTGGATGCACCTTCACAGCCCCCTTTGATCCCCCAATTGGTGATATAAGCACAAAAATGCCCACTTGCCAAAAACCAATCAGATTGATTTACGACAAGTCGACATTGTGGACATACTTTTGCGGAAACTCTTTTTTGTGGAAGTTGCATGCAAATGAGCCCTTGGTAATTGAACAGACTTGCCTCTGTTGACTTCAAAGGGCCTACTTGTCCTAAGATGGATCAAATAGGTGGTAAACCTCACTAGAAAAATAAAGCAATAGTCAGATGAGTTTTATCCCAACACCTAAGTTGGCCCACAACAGAGCGGGTGGAACCCTTTTCCTACTGATGCATATAGCTTAGCAGGGTCCTTGAAGACTACAAATTTTAAGCTAAAATACCTATGCTGTATGGCCAAAAAAGACTGCATCCTGAGAAACATGGTTTTGCAATAGCTTTCTAAAAACGAATAACGAAAATCAGTGAAAACAAGAGAAGTGTTTAATGTCTTACAGTGAGCATCCATGTCGCATTTTCAACCTCCTGTGGGTTGGATTTGACATAACGATGATTGAACGTGCACCCATCATGCATGTCCACCTTATGGTCATTTTTTAAGTGAGCCACAAGTGTTGGAATATCACCAGTGACCAGGCATTCAGAACCTGCATAAGGACAATTATAGGGCCTGAACCTGCACTGCTGCTCATGTTTCAATTTACTGTAGTATGGAAATATGTCTGGGCATCCAAGGTTCTGATGTCTGCAGGGAAGTTCGAGGGATTCAGCCACTTTCTCGAGAGCTAAACATCTAATGTTTCCCAGTTCGTATCGACAAGTAGGGCAGTGATTGTGTACTCTGAGCTTGCAATTAGAGCAGAGTGTGTGACCATTTGGGCACTGCAAAAGGCAATGATGAAGACAATTTTAGTTTGCTAGTAAGAGAAACATTAATATTTTTTTTAATGAAAAGACATGAGCTTGTCATAAGAAAATATAATTCACTTTCCAGAAAGAAAGAAAAAAATGTCGAAACATATACAAACAGATTGGGTAACAAGGTTTCTAGTGCATGGTTATCCCAATGCAAGAAGCCAAGTACAAATTTATACAGAAAAGCAATTTAGAAAAGAAAACATAGTGATGGTCCATGCAACACTGAGATGAAGAACTGTGAATGAAGTTAGAAGGAGCAGAGTTAAACCTGGTGTATGGGAGGGTACATTGAGTTTGTACAGACAGGGCACTTAAGAAGCTCATGCACACCATTAGTGGAAGATACACCTCCTTTAATGCTAGGAGCGATAGTAGGCTTCGTTAGCTGGAATTTTTCCAATTCATCACTTGCAATGGATAACTCATGATCTGCAGCTTGAGATTCGAGGACTTCCTTGCAAATGCTACTCCCAGTCCCAGGAGCCATGCTGACTAATTCACAATCTCAGTTTCACACAGCCCAGACAAACAATGGCCAATGCTATGTTATAACATTCCAACTCCTTCCTGCAGCTGCACCTTTTCTTTTTTTCTTTTTTTGGGTTAGCTCGTTAGTACACACCCATGTCATTACACACACTCCATGTTAGCCACCCCCACTAGGGATCGATACCAAGACCTTAAGTGTTGAAACGCGGTGTCTCTACTCAGTCTACCAGTTGAGCTATGGATCTGGGTGTCCTGCAGCTGCACCTATCCAATGCATGAACCTAAGAAAATCTTTGCTCTCACATAAAATAAAATATATGATTAATGCCAATCCATTCACTGCTGCAGTGGCAAGAACCGTTGCAGTTGCTAAGCCTTGTGCCACTTGGCTATGATATGCACAGTTTCACGATCCTGTTTGTCAAGCACCTAAGGAAAAAATAAAATTAAAAAGCAGATTTGAGTCCTCTATGATGCACTAATCACAATTACTGGACTATAATTTTCTTACCAACCAAATGATGTAGTTGCAGCAAAAACAATAGCAAGCCTATTAAACTGAAACCATAACATTATTTGTACAGAACCGTTCATAATACAGAAAATTGAATAGTGAGAGACAAATTCATCCTTTTAGAATCCACATTGCTGGCAAAATAAATGTTGTATGCATATGAGCCAATGCATGAACTTGGAAAGGAAACTCATGACTGAAGACAAATAAGTAGAAATCCGCAAGGAAGTTATTCTTGAATCAGATCAATAGTGATAAAGCTTGTGCAAATGAATGGCGAAAACACCAAGTTCTTTGATCCATTTTAGAAATATATAAATCATTCCACAAAACAAACAATAATGTCATAAGCAGAAACACAACAGGAAGTAAATGCAAACATATTATGTTTATTTGTTGATAGATAGTCTTTAGCAAATGACATCCATATAAGAATACTCAGCTTTTGATATCACTGTTCTCTCACATAAACTTGTATAAATTTAGCTCAGGCACCCTTCTCATGCCAAAATGGAAATTAATAATCACCATGACCTAAACTTAAATAAAAAGAAACCAGAGACATACGTCACTGCTATACAATTCCAATCCAATCCCAATTCATGAATTAAAGGAAATTATTCAAATTTCACACTTACATTAGGAATAATTCACTGAAATTCAACTGATTAGAGGCTTTTTGAACTCATATATGGATTAAACCTATCCAGACTTCAATGAAAGATTATTATAACGACCGTAAAGTTTTAATACAGACACCAATTGGCAGATCCTCAAATTTTCATCTATGAAAAAGAAGAAGAGATTCAAGCAAACTAAAAGCTCAGCATACTGTCAAATTCTCATCTGCAAAAATTCAACAAAACAAAGCCTCAACAGCCAGAGACAGTGAATTCGTTTGCTTATGACTCAAAATCTTGTTCAAGACTTCACATCCATGAAACATAGCCCTCAATATTTCAATTTGGAGAAACGAAAGACTACAGTGACTAAAATCAAAAGATGTCATCGATCAGGAGCACCATGTACAGCACACCTTATCACGTGCATTCCACAAGAACAATAGGTGGGCACACAGTAACACAGACAGTTGATATGGTGGACCTCGCCATCGGTTAGACATGACCCAAAAATCATACCAATTATTCAATCTCAGTCATCGAATTGGACTTTCTACCATCAACATTGGACAATTGAACATGATCTCTCTTTTAAAATCAAATGGTTAAATATCACCCGGTCAGAAATATTTTTTGGGTGCGGACCATCTACGGTGTATGCCTTCAAATGGACGGTCGGATCACCATTCCAATAATGTCAAGCCTACTGATTTTGCTGGATAAGCAACCCGTACCACGTGGGCACAAGTTAAATTTCTCGGATTCAAAAATGCAAATTCAACAGAGAGAGAAGATTACTGATAGAAAAAGCTAATTCACTGAAACTTTTCAGATGCGCATTTCATCTTGTAATTCATTCTCTAAACCGTAGTTTCTTCAAAACGAGACACAAAACCAAGCAAAGAAAACGAAAGAGAAGAACCCAAAAATCTTACATTCTATAAATCGGCCATGAGATCTCTTCGTCTGGGCTTCGAAAGCCAGGTCCAAGCACCTGCAAATGGGAAGAGGTAGGAAGAAAATGAGGGCGTAGAAATCAAACCCTAGGCAGAACTGGAATCTGCGTCTGCCAACAGCTTTCAAACGCTCGACAAAAGAAAGCGACAGAAGAATCAAAGAGAGGAGAAATGATAAGAAGATGCAACACCTCGGAAAAGGCTGGTAAGATAATCCAAAAACCCTACTTTTTCTTCAACCATGAACGCACATCTGAAGCTCTCTCTCTCTCTTTCGAGCGTTTATAGAAAAAGCGCCCTCTCTCTCTCTCTCTAGATTATAACCGAAGGGAGAAAATTAATTTTAAAAAAATTAATAAGAAAAACCTCGATACTCTGGAAGTGGGTGACGGATGATACGCAGTCTCTTAGAAATTGTATATGTGGAATACAATTAAGATAAATTAAACTATTCAAATTATAGTCCTAATTAGATGTATCATATCCCAAATTACGTTTTTTTTTAATTATTATGTCGGATTGGTGAATATCTTTGGACGAATAAAAATATAATTATCGGACGGTCCTATTTACACAAACAAGTGTCCATGAATCAGAGTGTAGGATTGTTCAACCAATCTAATTTCGAAAATTTGGCTTAGAAACTATGGTTTCCACAATATAGTTGGTTTAAATTGAGTTAATATATGCCACGTGTACGATACTGTGTGCCGTGAATCAAGGGTTATCGCCTGAGTGAGTATCAGATTGGTGCTGGGTCGTTACTCTTGCTCGGTTGGTGATATTCCACTAGCGTGAGTGCGTGGGGGTGTGTGTAAATATACTGTGTAAAAAAAAAAAGAAAAAGAAAAAAAAAGTATCAGATTGGTCCTGACTCTTACTAGTAATATACTCTCAAGAGTTTTAACACCTGGTCGAGGGTTCGAGGATCCATAGGTGGTGAAATCTCACCACGGCGTGAGTGCGTGTGTAAAAAAATAAAATTTAATTGGTAGTCCGCCGGAGCACCAAATTCATTGGTCTGCAGCTGCGTTGATACAAAGCGATAGCCTAAAAAGGTTTTCTCCGCCGGGCCCACCCAGCCTGATTGTGTTTGGGCTGAAATCGAGGGCCATGTATCGGACACGTGCAACATTTTTTAGGGAAAATATTAGCATGGTAGACGCTTGCTATTTATGCCTTTCTTTTTTTTTTTAACGGTTGAAAATTTATGTCGCTAAAGTAAATTTTTCAAGTAAAAAATAAGGACTTTGGATAATAATACTCTTGATTTTTGGGTAAAAGCAGCTAAAAAAGTAGTCTTTAATAGGTTGTCAGTATGGATAGAGGTATAATTTAATTTTATAGATTTTGCTCGGGTCAAAAGAAAGGGAGGGAGGATGGAAGGTGAGTCTACGGTAAAAAAAAATTACACTTTTTTACGAACGATAAACATGTTGGCTGGGTAACCATCGGGAGCGGATTAGGTGAGACCCGGTTCCACCGAGGTGGGTGGGACCGCCGTCTGTGGGCATCACAGTAATGTATGTGCCTTAAATCCACACCGTCCAACCATTTTGAAAGATCATTGTAGGGCATGACACCAAAAATGAAGGTGAATAAAGTCTTAGGTTGACTACACCCTAAAATAATAGTCATGCTTCATGGATTTCCCCGGTTGATAAGGTCACAAACACCTTGACGAAGAGACCACGCAGTTATCATCTTGATCCAAAGCTTTTGTAGCTCACAATAAAATTTTAGTGGTCAATCACCTTTGTTTTCAGGATCACAGCCTTCTGGTGTGTGGCCCGGAATGGAAATTAAATAACAAATGACTGACGGCCGACAATACAGCAATGAAAATTGGTCGTCTTGCTGCGACTGTGCACCATCCCACATTGCCCATTGGATGAACGGTCCCAATCCATCTCCCCCTATTCCGTGAATATGGATAGCTCCCAAAATAGGCCCACTTGGTTGAGAGGTTGTGAGAACAGCTGTCCATTGAGTGGTTATGGCCCGAATTTCAGTAATCTAAACCGTCCACATGGCGTGGTCCATTGTTGATTGGGGCCATGCTCCAAAATCTTCCCAGAAAACAGTTCTAGGCGTGCAGTCATCGTCACAATGAGAAGATCGGCAAGAAAATCTCCAGTAAATGGTTCACGAATTGGAAAATCAAGAAGGTTTTGCTGGGGAAGAACGTGGCCTCACATGTACGGTTCTGATATGTGCAAAGAATGATGTCGAGCTCGGCCGAGGTTCCGGATACCTACCGATTTAGTGTTCTCGCAGACTACAATCTTCTATTTTAGCTCCAATGGTTTTTTAGTTTTGACCATGACAATCAGCGCCTGCTCCGGATGGAATTATTGGAGTCTTCAGGGGTCGGTTGATATCGTACGCACTACGCGCGATACTCGTGCCTTGTTGTTTGTGCTATCTTTTTGCACCGCGATTTTTGTGCTCGGCTCGAATTGCAGTAACGAGTGTGCACACCGCGCACTGGGCGTATCATAGCATGGAGGGTGACTTTCCACATTGGGAAACAAAGAGGAGGTTTTGTCTTCGGCGCGCAGGACCAGGAAACGGGGTCAGTCGCCACGTGCCGTCGCCGCATACCTTGCACTTGATCCGGAAAATTGTCTAGTGGGCCCATATGAGGATGTACCCCCCCCCCCCCCCCCCGGTTCCGAGCTCGGGATTGGCTGGGGCTCTGTGGGACCACTGCTATGGATGACTCTTATCCACACCGTCCATTTATTTTGGCATACTATTTTAGGTGGTTTTTAAGTTGACGGTGCCAAATGTAGGTAGTTCGCAGCCAAATATTTGAAATGAAAATATGGCTATGATGGTTACTTATTTTCAACTCCTGGCCATCCGTGGAAATTACCCACTACATGGACGTCTTTTATCCAAATTGCCGGATCAAAGCCCAGCTGAAATAAGATGACGGCGCGACGAATGGTAGCAGAGAATCCTACGTTGATGAATGAACGGTTGTATTCAAATCTGTCCATTGTTAAACAAGAAACGTACAGAAAGGGCGAGTTATCTGATGCTCCAGCTGCGCGTGGCGCTTGATACACGTCGCTTCTAAGTGGTACACGTGCAAATGCATTAAGTTGCACGATGAATAAAGGGTAATATTTTACTATAGACACGACCTTTGACCCACCGTAATTTTTTCAACTGACCTAGTACATTAACATACCAAACTAGACCTCATGTGTACGGGAAAATCCATTTTGGACGAAAATACCTTAACCTTTTTCTCCTGCTTATACCTAAACGAGGTGTATTTTCATGCAAATACTTCTTTACCTCTTTCCATATCTTAAAAAACTACTTTAGTAATCAAAGTTTACACCATTAAAAAAAGAAAAAACCTTAAAAGTTAAGCATCTACGGTGCTAATTTTTTCATGAATAAAAGATACGGCTTTGAGAATATCTTTGTTTGTTTGATTTTCTTTCAAGCCTCAGGCATTATGCTATTAATGTAGAGGTACTAACTCTCATACTTATTGTTTTTAAGAGAATAAATCAATGGATGCCCTGCGGTCCTGTGTTAATTAATGATACAGTGTGCCCAAGGTATCTACAGGGAACCTGATGAGAGAATGAATTTTATCTCATTTCTAGCTATGTTACCATCAATGAAACCATATCACACCATCCTTATGAAATGTGAGATATTCCGTAAATGTTTGGAGACTGATGTTTTAAAAAGTTATGAATATTAGGAGATCCAACTTATATCCAAGCAAATCTAGCTTTGGCTCCGGCCTAAGTCATGAAAGATAAACACTAGATCATGTCCCAAGCCATTGGAATCAAAAGAGAGAGAGAGCTTGAGGACCTTATCATGTGGTCATGGTTCAATTGGAATCAAGAATTCGGGAGATCATAATGTGATTGATCCTGTCTATCTATCACTTCCAGCATTCCAACCATTAAGGAATGAATGCCCAAGATTAAATGCAATGGTGGTTTGGTTGAGACCATCCAACACCTTGAAGTGGAAGAAACAAAGAGTCTAAAGAAATGTTGACAAGGCATGATCAATTTAAGATTCAGGATCAACTCTTGAAGCTTGATCTTGAATCCATTTAGTGGGCCATAAAGATTTTTAGAGTAGGATTAATTACGAGAATATGATCCAAGAAGCCAATATTTTTAAATCTCACTGGAGCCATTACTTTCTAATACAAGCTAACAGTTTCAAATTGTCCATGAGATTTCCTTATTCAGAATGTGCAAAAGATCTAGAATAAAAAAGGAAATCCAACAAGAATTTTACTACTTTGACGAGCTATAAAAAGAGAACAAAAAAAGAACTACCCAACACATCTATCTACCTTACATTTATCTTTTTTTATGTATCTTAGCATATCGTAACTTAATTCTAACATAAATTGCTGCCGCCTAGCAGGTTTCACTATGCAATAGATTAAATATACGTTACCTTTAAGTTGTAAAATCATGATCAACCAAGTTTTGATTTAATTGATCATACATATTTGGTCACATCCTACTAACCGCCCACCTCGATTGTCTATTTCGATAGACAAATTAGGTATTTACCTTTCTTCTTTTTCATTTATTTATTTGATTGTTTAATACTTTGTTGATAATAATGAATCATATATTCAAATATTAATAAAATTATCATTATTTAATATTTATTTATTTATCTATACATTCTTATTTTTTTGAAAAATATTGAATAGAAAGTATTGGTGAAAGAAAAAGCCCTTACATCTATAGGCTCACGTTTATTATCACAAGGTAAAAAGAATCTATTTAAAAAGGATAGCCCTTATCCTTTTACAAATTACTTGATCGCTGAGCATAATTGATGGTTGAAAGAATAACTAGATCTTATGTCTAATTTTTAATTCATCTATCTCTACGTGAAGAACACCAACAATTCAATCAAATGTTCAGCTGAATCAACTCTAACATGCCCTTGCATTTCACCCACATAAGAAAACTAAACATAGCTGTTCACATGTGTGACCTTGTTTGATTGAATTGGTGACAACAAACTCAGTATCTCCAAATTACAGTCCACAAATTAGTTTGATTTCATAATACCAACTTTTGATCAATGGACACCGTCTGTTGAAATTAAACCATTGGACATTTGTCATTTTCAACCGTCAAAGAAATATCCATAACTATGATGGTAAGATAATCATATAAACATAAGCTTATGATACATCTTGACCTGTATACATAAATTAGACAGTGTAATATGAATTAAGTTGAATTACTCGTAAGATTTCCAAGTGATTTTAAGTTCCTGCGCATCATCCACACGTGGTCCACATTAGTTTTGGATATGTTTGATTTTTAGAATCATGTCCTGTTGTGGTCTTGCAAAATAGATGAATAGAATGGGATTTGTCAGTACATGGGGTGTTATGATGATTGGAACTGATCGAGATTGGCGTGATTAGATCATTTGTTTGACCGTTTGATTAGGATCCTTATTTTGGGATTATGCATGGTGGGCCCACCCACTTACTGTGAATGCGTCCTTACTTAAAGATGAGGGCCCACCATCGAGGCGATCATTCGTCGTTTCTTCTAACCATCGACCTTTTTAGTACACGTGTGGCCGACATGATGTGTAACTCGCCTGGGCCATGCAGCTCGCATGTCAGGCCAGCTGAAAATGATTCTATCTTGTACACGTGTGGACAACCTGATGTGTAACTCGCCTGGACTATGCCAGTTCGAATGTCAGGCCAGCTGAAAATGACCCTATCTATCTTGCACACGTGTGCCGTAGTTTCCCAATCCTCCTTACATGTACGTTGAACACGATCCTTTATCATTTTTCCTAACCGTCTATCTTTCTCTTGGTGTGGTCCACCCCATGAGTGAAAAGCCTGATTTGTAGGCCATTACAAGTTGGCCCAAAAGAATGTAGTCTACACAGATGCTCTTTTTTTTTTTTATTATTATTATTATTTTAATCCAACATACGATGAGTGTGGCCCCGGCGGAGCACTTGATGCTGTTTGTCTGATCTTTTAATTAAATGTAGCTTTCCTCATGGATGAAAAATGTTCCTGCAGGGTCAATTTTACTGTACTCTGTGGGCCCCACCGTAATGTGTATATGGCATCTGATGGACGGAGTGGTTGATGTCTGATACACATCACGGCGTGGGGTCCACAGAGCTCACTGACCTTACACCTAGGATGTATCCACAACCAATTTTAAAAGATGGTTGTGTTACAATACTCTTTTAAATATCATCAGCTAGATCCAAAACGTCTATGTGTTACAATACTCTTTTAAATAGTGAGCGTTCAATCCCTTCTACTCCTGTAGTGTGATTCACCTGAGCTTTGGATCTGTCTCGTGTCCTAAAATTAGGCAGGGAAATGGATGAACGGAGTGGATATAACACAGGCATCAGGGTAAGCCCTGTGGAGCTCAGAGTTACTTCTTGCAACCTTAATGTTGAAGTCAATCTGTGATTGGAGTCACCGGATTGGAATCCTCGACAGCATTTGTTTCACTCAGTGCGTGAAACATCCAAGTCTATGGGACCCACCACGTTGAATATGCAAATCCACTCAATCTATCAGGTCGTATGTGCTATGTTAGGCTAAAAGGTCAAAAATCAGCTAGATCCACAGCTCATATGAGTCTCGCCAGATGGAACAATGAGAATGGTTCTCACCTAATGCCTAGGGTGAATTTTATATATACAATATAGGGGACCCATAGACCAGTCCGTAACCACATTTTCATTATCTTTTAATCATACGAGCATTTATGTTATATTTTAATTTGGTCAACCGATACTTACAAAGTAATAAAAAGTGAGCATTTGTACGTTCGAATTTTAACAAAGTAACAGAAAGTGGGCATTTGTAATTTCTGCCAACTAACGATGACCTTCTTTATTAGTTTCCTTGGTTATCGTAGCATAATACAATTGAGAACTCCTGAGCAATATCATATATATAATCCAGATGAGTCACTCCTTCCCCCCAAAACTTAGGCAATAGTGAAATGAGAGGTAAATGCAAAGAGAAAAATAACTCTCACTTTGTTATGGCCCATAAAGTTTTTTAGATCAAGCTAGCTTTTGGACTCTAGGGGTTTTATGAGGTGATTCATTAAATGGACTTCAGATTTTGTGCACACATCACGTGTCAAAAAGTGCTCGTAAGTTTTTTGTGAGAACCGAACTGATTCCCATCTGAGCATTTCGCCATTATTATGCATGAGAAATGCTTCAATGCTCTCTGCACCATAAATTATAACCATATTAGCTACAGCCGTCACTTAGTTCAATTGATTCCCATAAAGTCCACAATACTATACTAAAATCACACCCATCGCATGGTCCAATCCATCCTTGGTTTCTCTTTATTTTTCTAGCTATGGATAGGATGGTTGGGAAATCCTGAAAAAAGCAGCCTTTTAGAACCATAAGCACCAATCTTTCTCTTTATTTCTCTAGCCATGGATAGGATGGTTGGGAAATCCTGAAATAAGAGGCTTTTTAGAACCATAAACAATCTATAACGAGATTCAACAAATAGATTGATCGAAATTTTTATTAGGTGTATTTTTTATGCAAATGATCTGGACCGTAAGACCAACACCAACCTTTAGATATTTGCACCATAACAATGTGGCTAACTTTTTCTAAGTAATGGGGAAGAGGACTGAAACATGCCACCGTGTAATTCAAGCGCTTTAGTACGGAAGGGAGTCAAATTCTATTATTTGTTATTTCATGTTGCTGGTTTTTGACTTTTAATCTTGTAAAATCCTTTCTGGGCGTGATGCAAAAACAATTTTTTGGTGCAACCTAATGCGATTCCGTGGAGTTCAAAAGCCATATGGATCCACTGGGGCTTGGCAGCAACGCCCCATAGGCTCCAGTTACAGGACAAGCCCTCCTTCCCTTTCCTGACCCTATGTAAAATCAATTCCAACATTTAGATATTTAGTCTGATATTACGCCCTGGTGCAAAAATAAGGCTGGCATGTGATACTGATGGGCCACACTAAAGGAAACGGTTGAAAGAGAAATGTCCACCCTTGATTTTTACAAGGTCCACTACGATAATTATATGAAATCCACTCTAACCATTAAATTCCAGACAACTTTCCACATGTGGCCCAAAAATCATATCCATCCCTCGAGCCTTGACTTGAGCCAATCATGTCCATTGTTTCCAATGATGTGGTCCACTTGAATCACAAACGGAGCTGATCTTTTAGCCCTT
>JAJHSJ010000001.1:133126877-133311877 GCA_021015155.1 Magnolia officinalis | reverse complement strand
AAGAAATAGATACCATTTGAACATTTCAGAACAATGGCATTACATAAAAGTAAGCATAGAAAGAGAGTATGGCAGGTTGTAAATATATTGTATCCTCTGTTTTTCTGCACCGAAAACTCAACAGCTTCCAAAGAAACTTTGATTGTCATGAAGGCAGTCGCAGTTGAGAACATACCCTACAAGCAGCTTAGTTTCTTATGAGTTTCATATTCCAATTCTCATGTCGTTGAAATCTATTGAAATAAGTAGACTGTCATAAATCCTCTTCCCAAGCTTGTCGCTGTTAGTCATAGAGAAACAGTATATACATATATTTTTTTTTTCTATATTTCATTCACACCTGCAACTCTCCATCACATTAGTACAATGGAATATGAAAGAAGAATGATAAGAAGTCCCATTCCTGGGTGTTTTACCATCTTCGGGAAGTCATTGTTAGTATTGATGGTCTCCCATTCCTGGGTGTTTTACCATCTTCAGGAAGTCGTCGATAGTATTGGTGGGATCACCTGATCCAAACCAACAGATTTAAAGCTGGAGAGGCAGTACTTTACAAGATGTAGCCGACTGATCGGTCCAAATGAAACTCGATCTTTGGACCATGCCAACGTTCCTGAACTCCACTGCAAGAGGAAATGTGAACAAAGGAACATCTGCAGTCTGCACAAAAACCCAACTATCCTGATTTCTCATTATCTATGAACTGGAATGGACTACATAGTATTTATGCCACAATAAAATTTACATTAGTTGATCGGAGGATCTAGAGCACAAACAACAGGCTCAATGCGCCACCTGGCTACTTATTTCCCCTGAGAGTTTCGGTATAACAAAATCACCCAGCAGAGAAAGGAAGCCTCACCTTCGCCAACCCAAAAAATGGGGAACGGTTACGCCAGACTTCAGAATCCAGCACTGAGATGTTGCTTTTTTTACAATGGACATGCGACGCAGAGCCAAGAGACAGTGAAGAGGATAATTGATCCAAAGAGTCATGTTCTGTAACATCTATGATGGTTTCCTTTCTGCAGGACCAGCAGTCAAGACTCAAGATCCTGTGAAGTCACACTGCCTTCGACGGTGGCCTGCCAACTGCTTCCAGGATCCTACTGAGTACCAACTTCACAGAGATGCATGTTACTGGGGGTGCTGCCTTCTCAGATTTGATCGAGCTGCCTAAGTCACCATTGTTACCAGAGATTTTGCGGTTGCTCTTCTTGCCAGAGACTTTCTGTTCTGTGGCAATCGAAGACAGTGTTCTTGTTTTCTGGCTGGACAAGCTTATTTTCTTCATTATCTTCTTCGGAGACTTCCTTTCTGCTGGAAGCCGACGAACATGGGAGTTTTTAACCAGCCTCTCTTTATGATATACATGACTAGGAAGTGGTTTCTTCAGTGGAGGTTTGCTTTCAATATCTGAATACGGTGGAGGGTCAACCTCCTCTCCTTCCAATGCTGACGATGGATGGGGACGTGGGATCCGATGCATGGTCGTCCTTCTGGCAGTCCGCCAAACTGGGGGGAGTGCTTTATTTCCATCACTATCGAGGGATTCCTCACAGACTGCATCTGTAGAAAGAATAAGACCAGAGGAGCCATCTTCCAATATTTCTATTTGGATCGGGTGCCCGACAATAGCTTCCCCATTCAATCTGCTCATCAGAGAAACCAAAGGGACACGCTCTCCCTGATAGCTTGCTTGGACCTTCAAATCAACATCTATCAACATGGGTCCCATCCTGTCACCCAGAAGACCAGCATATATTGGGTCGAAGCAATCTGACTCTTTCCGATAACCCCTTAGTGCTGCTTGAGATATCCGATCAGCTTCCCAGACAGATGGAGCCATCTCATGCGAATCCTGGTCCAAATCAGAGATCTTACTCCCTGCTTTTAACATTGACGGGTATCTTCTATTGCCAAATCCCAACATTTGGGTTTGTCCTAAATCATTCTCGATCAGATCGCCCTCGTCATAAGCATAGTTGAACTCCTCATGCCTGCGGTAGACGCCTTGCCTCAAGGCCATTTGGCTATCCATTTTAGCCATCTTTATGAAATCTCCCCCACCATCATAAAATGATCCTTGCATGGATCCATTGCACTTATCAGCTGTGTTGAAGGAATCTCTGCCATCAATTACCTCCATGGGCCTCTTGATTAAATTGCGAATATTGCGTTTCCCTTTCAATTGCCAATTGGACCCTCCCATATCAGCCGAAACAGTGGCAGCATGCTCATGAGAATGAAGCTGGGAGACATAACTAGAAAGTTCAGACTCATCCAGCTCCTCATTGTCCATATTTCCTGGTTGCTCTGGAACTTGAAATGCAGAGCCACCATGACTAACAGATCTTCCCAGGATTCTAGGCTCTGGAAACCAGCCAAAGAAACACATTGATCAGATGAGAAATGAAATTTGCAATAGTCCAGGAAAAAAAAAACAAATAAATGGAGAATTTACAAAGGACATGAAGCAAAACCACTCATTTAGCAAAAGAGGTAGCACCAGTAACTGAAACCGTTGCAAAGGTAAAATGATGAATCATAAATGAGAATGAGCTAAAACTGATCTGCCAGAATGAGAAGCATAATGGAGAGAAAATTAATAGTCATAAAGAAATAAGAGCATGAACAATCTTCAGCAAAGAGTTCTCTAATAACGAAAAAATAAAATAAAAAAATCATCATTACCAGATTCTCAGGTTAAGGAAGGAGCCATGACTACCACAATGGATGTATATATTATGAACTCCTTTTTTACAATTGATAAATCATTACTAGCTAAAAAAACAAGGTACAATCTCATCGCTAAATCGACATTGCCATTGTGCAAGCTGCCTTAAAAGCTTATGTTTAGATAAGAGACTGAAGACAACCCTCAAATTTATCAGCCAAGAAGGCATGTCGCATTTTTATTATTATTATTTATAATTAACAATAACTAGAAATTCTATACTGGTAGTTCCAAAAACAAAAAACTAGAAATTCTATAGAGCAAAATAGAGCAGGAACCTCAATCCATTAAGGGCCCATTTGATCTCTTTGAAATGAAGGTAAAAGAAAGGAAAATGGGATGAAGTCATGTGGGTCTGTGTTTGATAAGGAAGAAAATCGAGGGGAACAAATTTGAAAATTTCCCTCGAGAAATGTAATTCACCATGGAGGCGGCTCGATTGACAGAGAATTCTTATGATAATCCTTTGGGATATGAAAAGGAAAACCGGATTTGAAAATTGAATGCAGTGGAATGAATACCATCCCATTCAAGTATACTCCAACATGCTCCACTACTCTCCATATATATCCATCTCGCCATCTCGCCAACTGTCTCGCCCTCGACAGTCGTGGATGAAGGAATTACATGTAAGCAGCTACTTCCTACCAGAAATCTTCTACTTCGACCATGTTCATGGCACAGACATTCTCCTAGTGCAGTTCACTTCTTCTATGTGAAGCATGGAATGACACAAGGGTGTCATTCCTTAAACCACCTTCACTAATTGAACACCACCAACAGAACCACTCTTTCTTCCTGACAGGAGACCAAGTTCTAAATCATACCCTCTACAAAGACACCATCTCACCTTAGACATTCTCCTAGTGCAGTTCACTTCTTCTATGTGAAACATGGAATGACACAAGGGTGTCATTCCTTAAACCACCTTCACTAATTGAACACCTCCAACAGCACCACTCTTTCTTCCTGACAGGAGACCAAGTTCTAAATCACACCCTCTACAAAGACACCATCTCACCTTGTTTTATTTATTTATTTTTTGAGCGGTGATAATTTTATTAAGAAGAGACCAAAGCCTAAAGAATTACAAAAGAGGAAAAAAAAAAGGAAATACAAATTACAGATCCAACCAACTGTTAGGAAAATGGGCAGTAGCAACCGCCTTTGATGCTATCTCCCATTCCATAACATGCAGTTTAGCCAAATTGAAGAGCTCTGAGATTCACCACTTCTGATTATTGAAACATCGATTATTCCTTTCTTACCATAGAAACCATATTCTAGCTAATAGACAGAGATGCCAAACTCTCTTCCCAATCTTTCCTTTGCCACCACCGTGCCAAGCCAAGAAGAAATACTCAATGGACTTTGGCATAACCCATGCTATGCAGAACAACTTAAAAGAAGCATTCCCATATCCTTCTTACGAACATAGTGAATAAAGAGGTGATCAACCAATTCCTCATTCTAATAACACAATAAGCACACATTTGGGAGAATCATCTTCCACTTGCGTAAGTTGTCAATGATGAGCATTTTATTTCTACCCACTAACCAAGCTACAGTGGCCACCTTTAGAGGAATGCCATATCGCCGCACTTTAGCTATCTGACTGACCCCATCAACACTTGCCCCACTACTGATCATTTTATATAATTTTTTACTAAAAACTTGCTGGATTTTTCTTCTAACCATCTCATCGAATCCCTTTCTGAAACAACTGGATGCACCTTACTCAACATATCCAACAAGTTCAACGACTCCGCCTCTACGTCATCCAAACTTCTCCAAGGAGCCCAAATAACTTCCTCTCCATGGAAAGAGAAGCAACTTGCTACCATCGTAATTGCACTATCAAAATCCCCACCAAACGGAGGAATACCTCACTCAACTTTTGCTCCCCCAACCATACATCTGCCCAAAACCTAATCTCCTTTCCGTTTCCCAAGGAAAAACCCATCCCTTTCCAAACCTTAGTTTTCAACGAAGCCACCAATCTTCAAAGAAATGATGCCCTATACAACGACGAAGGATCCTGCATTTATTTCCGCACCAATGTTTTATTCCCACACCCATACAAGACTCCTTATCTGATTTCAAATTCTCACTTTGTTTTATTCGTGAAACAATGCATGACTCTTGAGTCCTGATCTGAATTGGAAGCCGTATTGCTCTTGTGGTAGCATACTTTCAGGAGGACTACACTGGCAACCTCTTCACCAGCTTCTACAATTGCTCAAAGGCTCAACTTCTCAACTGAGAAGGTTAGATTCAGTAACCAGTATCCAATCCTGACAGTAGAAGTCGTAATACATACTCTTTGCCCCAATTGCTTCTCCCCTTTTAAGCATTTCATAAACTGAATGCAACAATGAAAATACTTCCAAAACTTTGCTCGTCCATTGCATGCGTTGGGTTGGATCTCAAATACTGCATTGCACTATGGAAAATATTTTCTACTGTATCTGGATTTAAAGACCTTCACACAAAGTAGATGCTAATTGCTATTCCTTGCCCACAATTTCTTCATATCTAATTAAAAGTATTTGTTGACGATCTATTCAAGTAGATGCCAACACCCAAAATAATTCCCATCTTCTCTACATTTTATAAGTCCTGTCAGTACTCATTATTTTACTAATCTCTCCTCTTTCTATCAATACAACATTATTTGGTGGTGGTTGTAAAGAACAATTACATAAATGTATATTCGAAGTGACCCATGTGTCAATTTTTCATGTGAAATTCTGCGAAGTCTGTATGTTCAAGGGCTTCTGAATGGCTGATGGTGACCACGAAGATGAAGATAGTAGTGCGTCATTGCAACACCTGCAGCTTCAAGGCTCTGTGTTGGCTATGGGCAAATATTTCTGCCCTTACATGTGTTGTAACCCTAGATGCATAGGAAATCTCCAACAGCTAAGGTTCAGAGAAAAAAATTATATGAGTATATGTATCTATGCATGCATGTGGTTGTGTATGTACCATGCATGGTTGAAAACAGGGTCAGGTTGACTGTGTTTTTTGGTCATTTGATGTGATGATCAGGAGAAGAACCGTATGCTGAAATCCTAGTCTGCTCCTTGTTGGCCTCTTAGATGTTCATATTACATCCCATTTTGATTATTTATTAGTAGGTTGTTCTGGTGGGTGACCAAACTAATGTGGTGGATAAATGGGAAATGATGCTTATGAATCTGTATGCAAGGACGTCCTTTTTGGACTGAAAGGAATCCTGTGGTCATGGATGATTTCTGTGTTTATTTGTTGCTTGACACTACTTAACATCAATGACACACATAGAGGGTATATGTAATATTGCACAATGTGCCCATTCTTCTAACCACTTCATGCAGGTAATGAATAGTTATGTTGCTGTTACCAAACTTAGGAATGGGGAGGAAATTGCGTCCAAGTTGTAGTGGTCATAAGAAAAGACAGAGAATTCATGACGCTATTAATGGCCGATTATTTAGCTTCGATTTGAGTGTGTCAAAAAGAGAACCTTACAGCAGATAAGAACCAAGTGCAAGCATGTAAAATGTGCCAAATGAATGATAGTGTGAATACATCTATTCCAACTTCCTACAGGATATTGTGAATCTCAAACATGAAACAAGCTAATAAATACCAAAGAAGTAAAAAATCAATCTAGAAATAGAATGACCAACTTTAGTAATGCAGTCTCCTAAGAAGAATATATCAGGCTAAGCAATATGAACACATCCTAAGGAGCATTAATTTTTCACCTGAAAGTACATCTGCCTCTTCATCCATGTCAGGATCTGAATAATCTGACTCAGAATCGGATTCCCGCGCCTCAATCAATCCAGAGCTTGTATTTTCTTCTGCCAAAGAACCAGGGTGAGGAAGATGAGTATCCATTCCAAATTGGGAAGGAGACATCTTCATCTCATCTGAAGGAAATCCGGTGTGATCCAAACAATCATTGGACTCAACTGGCAGATAGACACATCTGCTCCTTTTTGACTGGTATACTGCATCTGCCTGCTCCTTTTCTCCTTGCACAGAGATAGACACAGTACCACCATCAGATTGTATTGTCCGGAAGTCTGGTAATTTTGCACTACTCTGCAATACTTGAACAAGAGGTCGGCGTCTGTCACGTTTCTTAGTAAGGGGTTCCTCAGTCAAACCACCCTGTGACTTCCTCATTTTGGCAGCAGAAGAAGTCTTACCGATACTGGCATGTTTTGCCATTCCGATGTTGTGCCCGCCACTAGGAAGAGCATAGGCATGATCATCAGCTGAAACAGGTCCTTGTGAACTCCCATAAGCGATAGATGTAGAAAGCTTTCTCTTTGATGGAGCAATTCTAAGTCCAAAGTCCTGCAAACCTCTCATTCGAGGTATGGCTTCAGACTTATCATCCTCCCAGCTTTTTTGTTTTGCATGCCTAATTTTTTGAGCAAATTGAAGATTGCTCATGCTCTGTCCCTCGCAAGATGAATCTAGTCTCTTTGAAAGTGGTTGTGTTTTGAGATTGATATATTTGCACTGATCCCTTGTCTTATCATTCCCAAAGTAATTTTCTGAAGGAGATCCGCTGCCCAACTCTTTTCTCAAAGCAGCAGGCACTTTATAGCTCGTACAGTTAGAAGCAATGCCTAATTTCTGCTGTTTCTTTTCAAAATGCTGCCTCTCGAGCTCAAGAGCATGAAGAATGGCATCTTCCCTACGTGCATATTTCTCTCTTTTCTTTATCGGAATGCCCTGGGATGACTCAGCCCTTTCAATAGAATCATCAAACTCCCCACATCGAAATGCTTTCACACGTTTTGATTTCTCTAAATTGTACCAATCCCTGGACAGATAAACCCAAAGCACAAGGCACTTCATAAAAATAAGTGAAGGAAAACATAGTAACACCGAATGCCTTTCTCATAAAAAATTAATAACAGAC
Organism: Magnolia officinalis; assembly: GCA_021015155.1. Lineage (NCBI taxonomy): Eukaryota > Viridiplantae > Streptophyta > Magnoliopsida > Magnoliales > Magnoliaceae > Magnolia > Magnolia officinalis. Next base: position 133,304,213 of record JAJHSJ010000001.1, on the reverse strand, counting down.
AAGCCAAGTTTCCAAAAAGATACGAAAACATAAGCATGACAACAGGTGGGCCTGGGGTTGGTTCAGGACTGGATTTTGAATTGCTTGGGACAGGCCTAAGAGCTGAGCCTATTCAAAATAATTATTGATTTTGCTAGGTCCAGGCCTGCCCCATTGTTAGAACTATCAAAATGTAGTGTTCCAATAAACTTTTGAGGTTGATCATGCACAAGTTCTGGAACAAAATCAATCAAGAAAAGATATCTAAGGCAACAACTACATGGTCAATGTGAAGAACAAGTTTCAAATGTCGTTGTAAACCAGAATAAGTAGAAGATATAGAACTAGAAAACATAAGAGATGTGCCACTTCCATTATAGACTGCATGAAAGTCTTAGAAGGAATGCAAACCCATCACGTATGAGCTCACAACACTGTCATTTCTTTTTCTTCTTCTTCTTCTACTTCTTCTATATTCCTCAAAAAACAAGAAAAAGAAAGCTCATATTTTTATAGGGTCCTAGGATAATTCATTAAAAAAGGGTCCTATAGACATCCCATTTTGGTGTCCTACTGAGAATAAGACAAATGTGCAATTTGTGCATGCATGACACAATGACAGAGTCCACCTTTTCTTCTTCCTCCTCTCTCTTTTTTTTTTTAAAATAATTTTTTTGCAACATTTAAGCCCCATTGCTTTCTTTCCGATCTTTTGGGATTTGGTGAAGAGGGATCTGATGGACTTTTTAGAAGAATTTTATGCAGATGGCACTATTCCATCAGAGTTGGGTGCTTCTTTTATAGCATTCATTCCCAAGGTTGAGAGTGCAGAGGAACTCAAGGATTTTTGGCCAATCGGTCTCATAGGCAACCCTTACAAAACTCTTGCCAAAGCTCTAGCTTCTAGACTCAAGAAGGTTGTGAGGAAATTCATATCTCCGAACCAACGGGCTTTTATAGAATGTAAGAAGATCTTGGATATGGCTTTGTTTGCGAACGAGTGCCTATATTCTCGGTTCAGGCAAAAGAAGGCAAGGGTGGTTTGCAAGTTGGACGTAGAAAAAACGTATGATCACGTGGAGTGGGATTTCCTGGATTATATGCTAGGGCGGTTAGGTTGCGGCTTCAAATTGAGGAAATGGACTCGTTCATGCATGGGATTGGTGTCTTTTTTGGTTCTAGTCAACGGATCCCTGAAAGGTTTTTTTTAAGGCCTTGTGAGGCCCCCTACCTCTTCTTAGTTATTGCAGAAGCTTTCAGCCGCATGCTAGTTTGAGCGCAAGAAGTGGGTCTTTTCTTCAGCTTCTCGGTTGGAAACTCTTTGGTTATTGTCTCTCATCTTTAATTTGCTGATGATACGCTTATTTTCTATGAGGTAGATCCAGTCAAGGTGGAATACTTGAGGAAAGTCATCATGTGCTTTGAAGCAGTCTCTGGGTTGAAAATCAATGCTTTGAAAAGTGAGTTATCGGGAGTTCATGTTCCGAGGGAGGCACTGTCCAGATTAGCGTGTTCTTTTGGCTGTAAGGTCCTGCATCCCACTTAGGCCTTCCACTCTGTATTGGGAGACTGGCGATTCACCTATGAGACAAGATAATTGAAAGAATATAGAACACTCTCTCAAAATGGAGAAGCCGCTATATGTCTCTTGGAGGCCAGATCACTTTGATCAAAATTGCATTTTCAAATATGCCTCTATTCAAGTGCCCTCAAGTGGTGCTAGCGAGGTTGGAAAAACTTAGAAGAGATTTTCTTTGGAGGGATTCCGATGAAGGATTCAAGTTTCATTTGTTGAACTGGAAGGAGGTTTGTAAACCTATCCACCAAGGCGGGGTGGGCCTGCGCCCTCTCAAGATTATGAATGTGGCTCTCCTCGGTAAATGGCTTTGGAGATTTGGTACGAAAGAAGGAAGTATATGGCGTGAAGTTACGGAACCTCCTAGGGGGTTGGGAGACCAAGAGGTCTTCTTCGTATAGAGGTCCGTATGTTTGGAAAGTGGTGATGTCGTTGAGAGATTTGTTTTGGCAAGGTGTGACTTTCTTGGTGGGGGATGGGTCTAGGATCCAATTCTGGGAGGATTGTTGGTAGGGTGATAGTGCGCTCCACTCCAATTTCCCTTTTGGCGTGCTAAGCGCCTTCCCTCGATGTGGCGGTGGCGGATTGGTATTCTAAGATTGTTTCTTCGGTTGTGCGAGCCTCCCTTGCAGGAAAAATCCTTCTGATGAAGAGGCAACAGATTTCACTACTCTTTTGAGTCGGATGCAGTTGGTTTATCCGCAAGAAGGTCTTGACTCTTGGGGGTGGACACTGCACAGTTCATGTCATTTCTTGGTTAAGTTGTTTTTCGAAAAGATTCAGCCTCGTCAGTCCAGTCTTCAAGATTGGCATGCCTTTCATTTTTGGTTTTACGGGGCACCTCCAAAAGTTGTTGCTTTTAGTTAGTAGGTGGGTTGAAAGAAGGTTCTAATGATTGACAACTTACAAAAGAGATCTATGTTGATCCCTGGCATGTGCTGTATGTGCAACCGTGAAGCAAAAACTGTTGATCACCTCTTTATTTTTTGCTCGTTTGTGATAGAGATTTGGGATCACTTTCTTGTAGAGTTCGGGTTAAGTGGTTGATGCCGAGGATAGTTCGGGATCTTCTTTGGGTCTAGCATGGAGGAGGTAGTGGCGTTGTAATGCAGGGGCATTTTCACACCGGGCTCAAGTGGGGTGGCCTGTGGAATGCAAGTGTACAGTGTACACTCAGAGTGGGCGGCCCGTGTGAGGCGGGCCCACCCATGTGAGGCGGGTGGCTTGTGTGAAGCAGAACACATGTGATGTGGGGCTCACGAGGGGGGTTCGGCCAAGGACCTAACCCATGAAATGTGGGGCATGGGTTATGAGATAAAGGGATTGATTCGCCACGCTCTATCAGTTCCAACTTTTAGAGCAAGTGGTTAGTTGTCCAGTGTCAGGTTGTTTATCGCTCGAAATGACACCTTTCTTTGTTAACTATTTGGTGGGCCTTGTGGGTAGAGAGGAATGGGTGGCATTTTCAGAATCTGTCTAGATCCAACCAAGCAATCATTCTTGGAGCTGTTTTGTTGCTGTCAGATTGGACAGGGATGTAGTCTCTTTCCTTTTTAGCAGTTTTTGCGAGTTGAAGTTTGAGCTTTATATTCTCTGTTTTTTGCTTCTTTGTTTTGTTGTTTTCCATTTTCTAATAAAATTATCATCCTTCAAAAAAATAAAAAAGATTGCATCTAGGAAAGTCTCCTTCAAAAGATGACAATTGAGCATGAAAAAAAGGTGGATCACATCGCAAGCCTTCAAGCGGGTGGCGAACCAAACGGGACCCTAAATGCCAACCCCAGCCACCAGAAGCAGAATTAAAAAGAAGGGAAAGACTTCAAAAAAAAAAAAAGGAGGGCCACCACAACAGTAACACAGTTATTGCCATGTGGATAGGTTTTCAAGGGGGTAGCAAGGCAGTAAGGGTGACAATGGGCCAGGTAGCCCACCCAACCAGCCTTGAGCAGGGCTTGGACCTACTAGCTTCATCCGTGTGCTAGGCTTGACCCTAGCATGCATGGCCTGATCAATTTTTGGACCAGACTCAGGCCACAGTCATTTTAGCCTGATCCAGCCTGGTAAAGGGTGGCAATGGGCCAGGGTGAGGTTGGCCCTGCTCCTAAGTTGATTCCATTCCTCTAAAATTGATTAACAGAAGATTAGGAGTATTCAATCAAATTCAATTTTCAGTTTGTGCTGGGTGGGCTCAGGTATGCCACAGGCCGAACCATTTTTTTGGGCTCGGGCCTTGGATCGGCCCATTGCCGCCACTGTAAGTCAGTGACAAAGCTGTTACTGCTGCTCTGGCCTGTTGCTGCCTGTGATGAGCAAGGTGGTGATAATAAGGTTATCGTGACCATGGTCATAATAAGTCTTTCAGGTGGAGCCCACTTTACCAGTTCGGCAAGTTTTGAAGTGTTGTACCACTGCAATGGCAAAATGCTTTCCCACCACCTTGGTCATTTTTTGTGGATGTATGTCGACTTCTCTAGAATCTTCCCCACATGGTCTGTGCACAATTTGCACCAACTTTAGACTTGTCCCCAATAAATTAAAAATAAAAAATAAAAAATCCAGTCTGAAAACACTAGAAGAGATTAGTACAGAAAACCAACACCGCTTCCCTTTCCAGCACATCTCCTCTCATAGGGTTGATAAAAGCTTAAAAGGGGAAGTGTCGTGGTTGGAAAAGCTTTGGGTGAATTATAAACCTTGGTTGTGGAATCCTAGGGGCCAAAAATCTTAGATGTAATCTTTCAGAAAAAAAATTAAATTAAATAAATAAAATCTTAGATGTAAGGGAGAATGGAGGGCCAAAGTTAAAGACTTGATGAGGACGGGCCCTAAGGTGAGATTTAGTTCCCTTCGGTTGTAAATCATAGTTTTTTTTTTTTCAATATCCATGCATTGCTAGCCTAGGTAATCTCATATTGTATACTCATGCATACACCTTTTCCCTCCACAAATTGTACATTACTGACGTCGGAGCTGATTGAATCATTAAGGTGACCCTGTTAGTAATGAACTTCAACATCATATATCATAATAGTGAAGATCCCAAGCAATCCACATATGGGCGGAAATCAAATGAAACATATCAGGCTTGTTTACCGAGGGATCAAGCAATGGAAATCTCATAAAACTAAGAATAATACCGATTAGATCATTTATCTCATTTATCTTTTGTTTTTAGTATGCTTTTGGACTGGCCCAAAGGTCCATGTCTCATAGGTCCTAGTATAAACATCATCATCATCTTCTTCGCCTTCTCCCAGCAATTTGGGGCTGCGTTCCAAGAATGCACTAGTGAGTAGAGTAATTCATCATACATGAGTTTTCAAGGTTGGCATTTTCTAAGTTCTCTTGTGAGTAAAGTGATCGAAGTAGGAACGATCCAATATAGAGTGGAGTGAAAGCATATACCTGATGCTGTAGCACTTCATCACAGGGAGGCGATAACCCAGCAAACTATCTTTCGACATTATAAAAGTCAATGGGTTCATCTTCATCTTAACAAAAATGATTCTATTGTGTGGGAAGCTTGATTAGTTTCTTCTTGGATGTGTTGCTTTTGTTAGCATTTGTCTTGATAAGCACAAGATATGTATTCAATCCCTAGCATTCGAGGTTCTAAGGCTTTGGGGAGTTCAATGTCTCTTATGTGGAGTTATGTTGGTGATTGAGAATTTAGTAGTTTCTCAATAAAGGGAAGCCTTCAAATGGGTGGGAAATTTTTACTGACAATCCACGGACAACAAAGTCATGTGGAAAGTCTGGTGACGTCTCATGAGGTGAGATGGTGAGGTTTACCACAGGCACAGCAGTTACAAATTCCAAAGAACTCAATGGATAAATCATGAAGGTGAGCTTTGTCGCTGACTGGGTGCAGAGAAGGCATGCATGCTGAGGCAAATACGATGTGTCTCAAACTGTTTGGAGTTCTCACTTCAATAGAAGCTATTGGAAATTGCAATCAGAACTGAATTTTCAAATCAAAGCACGTCAGGTTACTTTCTCCCCTTGATTTCCAGCTGGTTCTCAATCATTACCATTCACCCATCTAATTATGTTACGAGAACCCTGTTCAATATGATGAATAAAAAGAATCAATATTTTGGACAGAACAATGGCCATGCAGATGAGTTTCTGCTTCTACAAAGGTTGCATCTTTGATCTGAGGGGAAGTTCAATTCTTCAATTCCACATAAAAGCACCATTGCCATCTTATGAGACTTGGGTTTATTCATCTAAGAAGAAAAAAAGCACTTTTGGATTTTCAAGTTTTAGAAAATTACACTAGTAGGAAGTATTTGGTGTGAGAGTTTTATCCTAATTGGGTAACTTAAACTTTGGTTTCTAGGGAAGGCAAAAGAAGACCTCTATTTGCAGAGTGTGCCAGCATAGAAACTCTAGGTCACTTTTCACTGGATGAAGTAGTTTCTTGCAGGTAGTGGAGACTTCTCTTCTATAATAAGAGGTGTGTTAAGTTAGTAAGAGAGCCTTTCCAGAAACATTTTGTGATCTTTTCATCATTCTAATAAAACTGAGGTTCAACCATTCACAGAAAATAGTTCTCTTGGTAGTGAACTTGCGATTTTAGTACTCGCTCGGAGCTCTGCTTTGGTGGATCGTGCCACGGTATCTCCATGTGTTTGGGGGTGTGCATGTGGGTGGGTGTATGGCATTCAGTGATCCACCACATTGCATCATGGAAATTGGCGCGAAGCAGCATGGAAGATTTTATCAGCATGCAGAACATTTTCCAACAAAAATTTACAGAAATGGCTCGAAATTTATTTATTTTTTTTAAAAAAAGTTCAAAATCTTACACGCTTGCGTCTTCCCTTCCGAGGAGCTTGACCGGTGTTCCGGATCTCGGCGACATGACATGGGAAGCCGAAAGCTCGTCGGGTCCGAGGATCCGACCGGGCCACCACGACCCATTCCTCCGCCGCACCCAGACGATCGCCCCTACACTGCAATCGATCCCTAGCCCACCTTCCAGACCTTCCGAAATCCCCATCTCTCTCTCTTTCTACCTCCCTCTACAGCCAAACTCTATGAAATAAAAACAACAGAGCCAAACCCTAGAATCCGAGAACAGGACAGATGCTCGTCCTCCGGCAGAGAAGAGGGCGAACAAGTGATGCCGCCAAAGGATCAGGAAACTTCCGTTTGTGGTGGATCCGTTGGATTTGGGGTTTCCTTCGCTGGATTTCAGGGTTTCCATTCAAAAAATAAAGGATTCCATTTCTAGGGTTTTGGAAGAGCTGCTTCATCTTCGATTCTTCAAAGGACGAGGTTTTCGCTTTTGGGATTTGCAGACATCTCTCATTCTCTCCCTCCCTCCTCCCTCCTGGGTTGTCGAAACCTCGGGTTCGAACCACCGGTAAGGTTTAAAAGAGAAACTGTGGTCCTCTGTGCTTAGTATCCTCGGTTTTTTTTTTTTTCCTCAGTTAGTACAAGGAGAGTTATTTGATACTCCGACGGCGTATGATGCTTGATACGCAGTCACTCCGAAATCGTAAACACGGCATGCAACAAATCAAACTACAGACCGGATAAATTTTGGTACCGTCTCTGACTCACAGTCCCAGGATCAGATTGGTTGAATAATCCCACCCATTCATGAACACTTTCGAGCCCAGCCATGTCCACGTGGGATTAGAACAGCAAGCCTAAGCTTGGGCTTGAAATTTTGCGTCTGACCAAAATTTGATAAAATCGCTATTGGCCATTTGAATTTGCCTATTCTATCCGTTAATTAAGTGGGCCAGATGCCAAAAAGAATTGAAGTAATGAAACCAGCCTTCCACCAAAAAAAAAAAAACAGCCTTCCACATTCAGGATAAATGGGTAGCCTTGATCTGAATGGCATATTCGTAGGTATAACACGTGTCCATACGTAGTCAGGTCAGGTAGGCAGCCAGGTTAGGTAAAGCTAAAATGGCTTGAGCCCAACCCAACCTAATAACTGATTGTGGCATCCATGCAAGGTCCCAGTCAAGCCAAGTACTTCCAAGTCCTGCCCAAAGCCAGAACTTTACTGTTAATCAATCTTGCCTTTCATTCGTTTGAATCTTGACCGTTGCTTACTTTCTTCGCGTAGTGGAGTTATTTAGAGCGTGTTCCATCAACGTAGAAACAAATAAAACATGGTCTGCATTTCTGAACCATGGGCCCCGCTTGTCCGGCCCTAAAACCTTAGTATACTATGAAATCCTCGGGTTGATGATCCTGTAACTCGGGTTTAGACGATTCTCGGCCAGAGGTAATGTATCCTTGAGGAATGAGTACGTATAAGTGGGGTCATAGGGGTCTGATCTAATGGTCCTGGCCATGGATAGATAACAGCACAAAATCATATCTGCATGTAGGATCGTTATCCTTAGATCCATAGCCACCAAATAGACGGTTGAGAATATTTGCAGCTAGGATGGATAAACCTTCGAACCAGAAGGGCATCTGGGCATCTCCATCCACGGAGAGGATCATCATTCAATTGTCTGAAATAATCAGACAGTGGGCCCACTAGTAGCAACTTAGCATCGGTTTCTTCAAGTCGATTGTGAACTTCCTACTAGGAATGATACGGCAGAGCCGGAAAAACGAAACATGGTTGAACCATCTTTACACAGTACACTTTGGCAAGAAGACGTATCAATCCGGACCGTTCATATAGTGAGTTCCTATCATGAATAGCCCATGTTTCAAAAATCATGCCAATTAGACAATCTTGTCCATCACATTTATGCAATCGATAGGAAAATCATCACATACCATTGCTTTGAAGGCTACCTCTTAGATGGATAGGATAATCAGATGCGTGTTTGTACGGAAAATATTCATCCAAGGTAGGGAAAAGTAGATGGACGGGCCCGATTGATTTATTATCCTACCACTTGTACTAAGAGTCTGCTGTACCACATTCCATCCAGTTCTACGGGCCCACTATATCATCTCCCACGCCCTTACTGCTCGCTAGCGTGAAGGAACCGTCCTTCGAGGTTCACTCGTGCCAACATGTCTTACGTGTTAGAGTCTCCCGTTTATCTGTTACGTAGAACTGTGAGTTCATTGATCGAAACTTATTCTGGTCCATTCATCAGGTGGGCCACGCTCGTGTGGGGAAAACGTAAAGTTAGAACAAAAAAAAAAAAAAAAAAGTAAAATGACCAGTCGTCCATATTCCATATCCGATGTGCACGTCTCGACTGCCTACTGAGTCGAGTGGCTTGCGGTTTGGTAGCTAAAGGAGGCCATACTTGATGAACGGCCTGGATCTTTCTTAACTGTGCTCAACAAGTATGGACACGTTTGCACACTTGGTTGACATCTCATGCAGCTGAGGACAGTTGGTTTACACGGAAGGAAATAATTTCTTAAAGCGATCGAACCGTACACGTGTTGAGGGACGGTGGATTATGAGAATCAAACCGTCGGCTTTTTTTCTGGTAGGAGGGCTGTGGTTTTGAAAAAAAAAAAATGTAGCATTGCAAGGACAGGAATCCTCTCCTGCGTCTTTGTTATACAGCGCGTAAAATGCCAAGCACGATGGGGCCTACAGTGTTGTATATGTAAAATCTACTCCGTCCATCAGGTGAGTTCCTCGATTCTAGGTAGGTGGCTTTCGAAAGTCAATCCGATCTACAAATCAGGAGGGCCACACCATAGGGAACGCCAGGATGGGATGCTCACCATAGGTTTTTCCGTAGGGAAATTATGTTTTGTATTTTTCATCAAATCCGTTCATTCAGCTTTGAATTGTCAGGATGAAAGGATGATAAAAAATCAGTTTGATGCAAAATTCCGGGGGCCACAACCTGTAGAAGTTTTAGCCATAAGTTTACACTGTTTCCATTGGTATGGCTCATTTGTCTCTTTTATCGGGCTGATCTTTTGCATAATACGGTGAAGAACATGGTCGGCCCAAAGAACTAGTTGGTGTTTTACAGGCTCCTATTTTTAAACGAATCCGGTCCTGTTACGACCCAGAAAAATCACAAATATCAAGGGCCTGTTTGGCTGGACAGATCCCATGGGATTAGGGGAGATGGGATGAATTTTAAGGTAATGATGGTGGTGTCACTGGATTGGTTTACAATCCTTGGGATTGCTATATCCCAGGACAAGGTCATCTAGTTTGTTTGGCACTCCCTTCATTCCGGGATTTTACCTTCCAATCCGTCCAACCAAACACACCCTAGGTACGGTTGAACGGAATTAAGAGGGATGGATCAATTCTAAGGTAATGATGGTGATGTCAGTAGATTGGTTTAAAATCCATGGGTTTGCTATATCTCGGGACAAGTTCATCAGGTCTGTTTGGCTCGTTTGGCATATCCTAAGATTTTACCATCCCATCCTTCCTACGCCCTCTTAATCTGCCCAGCCAAATAAGCCCCAAGAGTCTACAGTGTGGGAATGTAACACATGGTGTATTAAAGTGTATGCAAACCTTCAAATATACGGTCGTGGATTGCATCCTACCTGCCTGTCTCTGGTCACAAATGGGCAGGTCTGTGGGTGGGCCCACCGTTCTCTCGTATCATTTTAAGGCACGTGCACAAAATAAAGGTAGATGGAACACTTACGTGGACGACACCAAATAATAAGTTTGATTGCATTAAAAGCACAACACATTAAATGCAAGAGTAATGTGTGGTTTAGTTCACTTGAGCGTTGGATTTATTTCATTTTTGTGCTCCTAGCCAGGATTGGGTAGTTTGTGGGCAGGCACATTGTGATGTATCTGTTTACTGATGACGTCAATCCCTTTTCTAATATCATTTTAAGGTAGTAGTACAAAAAAATAAGTAAATCCAACACCAAAGTCAACCACACCAAAGTTGACTCTTGCATTTTGATGTAGAGCGGGTCGCAAATAGTTACATGGCCAAGATGGATCAGAAAAGGCCCGGTCAACGACAAAAGTGATCCAGACCATCGGACCTTAAATTGGGCGTATCTCGCAATCTGGAATGAGTTATCTGACGTAAAATATATGATTTTGGGATATAACGAGCTACTTTAGCCAACCTACCCTGCTATGCCAGGTTGCGATGCCCAGAATTACGAAAAACCTCGGGATTGACGGTCGTTTCCTGTTTTAATTTCAATTTTACTATAAATAGTAAGTTTTAGTTTGATTATAACTCTTCATCCGTCAGGCTTTAGGAGTTGGGCCTAACATGAAAAGGGCTTAGAATAATTAGGAGAACGGTTTGGTGAAGCCAAATAGGACACTTACTATTTTTGGCCGAAAACCTTGTGCACTAGTAGACATGACCGTCTATAAATAGTAAGTTTACTATTTATAGTAAGTCACAAATTCTAGGAGTTGTAGTTTGATTATGATTTCTTTCCTATTGTTTGGTACTCCTATTTAAAGGGTTGTGAAGTCGTTTTTATGAATTAATTAATCAGTTTCGAATTTATTAGAATTTATTTCTATTTTTTATTTTCTTTTCTCGTGGATTCGAGAAGTCTCTGTGAGGAGTCCAGAGAAGCTCCATGGATTTAGAGTAGTTATCCTCATCGCGTCCCTGCGTCACATTTCCTGCAACTAGCATTTAACATTGTGCATTTAATGCAACCCAAGTTTATTATTTAGTGCCGTATACTTGAGCATCAGATCTACTACATTTATATGCACATATCATAAAATGATCTGATAGAAAGGATGGATATATAGCATGGATAAATAGATACATCCTAGTGGCCCCGCCCACACAAGTGACTATTCGGGGCTAGAGTAAAGATAGGCGGGGGTAGGACTTAATCCGCATCATCCACTTAGCAATAATTAGCATCCATATCACTGGGGCTGTCAACCACCGGAGCCTTGGGCCCATATTTGAACTATTTGAGTTTGGGCTTATTCAAAATTCTAATTTAGGTAGGCCTAACCCAGCACATTGATACCCTTACATGGACGCCGATTCCGTCCTACCTCATTGTCTCTAGCTGGAAATGGGCATGAGCTTTGAGTGGGCACCGTGATGTATGAGTCTTATCTACACTGTCCATCCTTTTTTCCGTATCATTTTGGGATATAAATCTAAAATTGAGGCAAATCAAAGGCTCATGTTTACCACACCACAGGACGCAATAGTGATAATGATTCGCAACGTTGAAACTTTTCTAGGGCCCACCATAATGTTTGTTTGTCATCCAACCTATTATAAAGTTAGGTAGAACTGGATGAAGAGAAAACACAAATATCAGCTCCATCCAAAACTTATGTCACCCCAATGAAGTTTTCAACTGTAAGAGTTTGATCCCCACACATCACGGTGACCACTCAAAGCTCGTGCCCATCCCGGCTTATGAGTATTTCTACCTTGAAAACTAGTTTAGAAAAGGCTGATTTAAATTTGTGAGCCCCACCTTGATGCATGTGATATATCCACGCCGTCCATCAGTTTTACCGGAACATTCCAAGTCACGAGTCCAAAATTGAGGAAAGAAAAATGCTCAATGGCCCACACCACAAGAAATAGCGGTGTAAAACTTCCACCATGGGAAGGTTTTTTCTTCCAACGGCCCACAAAATTGTTAATTTGTCATTTAACACGTTTATAAAGTCATAAAAACATGGATAAGAAGAAAACATAATTATCAGCTTGATCCAAAACTTCAAGAGCACCATGAATTTTTAATGGAAGGCATTCAATACCCAATGTTTCTTATGGTGTGGTCCACTTGAGATTTTTATTTACCTTATTTTTTGGATTATACTGTAAAATCAGCTAGCAAAATAAATAGATGGTTTGGATAAGACATATACATCATAATAGACTTCACATGACATTCACATCCCTCTTCCCTATTAGTGCTAAAAAAAAGCAGGTTGTAAACCTCTATATTTAAAATAGTGCTGGAATTATATTGGTGGCTAATAATTATTATCTATTTACATGTATTTATAATGATGAATTAAAAAACAAAAAACCATAATGATTTTTATGTCGTGTGTGTGTGTGTGTGTGTATATATAAATTAACATATTCAAATTAGACAAACAGTTAAAGGTTGCAAAACAGATGTTGCAAAAAGTCATGCTGCTCCGTTCACAATTGGCCAGTAATGTGGACAATGTAGATTGTCATCCAACTATTCCACCTGTAGACAAATTTCAAAATAGCCCAAACCCAAAATACGTGGAGCTTTGCTAGCCGGCCGGACGGTACCCCCCCCCCTCTCCATGTAATTTTCTAGCACCATAGACACAAATGTTGCATGTGTGTAGGATATCTAATACGTGTATAAGGTGGGCCTCACCATAAAGGTGACTCAACAATCAGCACAGTTCACAAATTACGTGGGACATTTGCGGTTGCAATGAATTGGATTTTTATCAAATGATATTTCACTTTGTCATTCAAATAGCATTGTCAGCCAAAAAAAAAAAAAAACCAGATAATGGCATGGAAACAACATTTTCGGATAAAATGAGTTCATAGAAATAGCATCACCGAAACATCATTTCCGTGCAATGGAACTTTAAAAAATAAAAATAAAAATAAAAATAAATAAAATAAAATAAAATTCAGAAAGCGAGATGAACATGTTATAATCTAATTTAGAATCTTACACTCCAATTGTAATTTTAACATCTAACATTCTCTCCCTGGAGAGTTCTAGTTTGAGTCGCAGACATGCAATTGTCAAAAAACCACATTCCCACGCTTGTGAGATATTGGGCGTTGAGAAGACAGACCCCAATTTTAATATGCCTTAGCACCAAAGTCAGGCTGGTCCCTCATCAAGTCAGGTGGTTCTCCTTTTAGCAGTTATCCATTTTTCATATACATGATTTTGCGGCAGTAATGGAAAATTTCAAAATGAAATCGATTCTAATCTCTATAAAAGATATAACTAAGACAGAATCCAACACACAGGCCAAAGACACAAGAGAAGAAAATCAGACAATACTTACAGTTTTGGTGAGAAATTCTCCCACCGGCAAAACTGTTAGAGGAGAGGCATTTTCAGCCATTAGGAGAGAAAGAGAGGAAGCCACTACAGGAGAAGGCCATCAAGGTCCAACACACCGTGGATGCACACATATATGAATCAAGCAAAGTATTCCAATCGTATAACCAAGTCCAATAACAAACACTTTGAATTTAACATGAAAAAACCAGTTGCAGGAAAAAACCATAGCACAAAGCAACAATAATGCACTATAAAAGCAGAAAATTACAAGAGATAGAGATTACGGGATTAAAACAAGCCTCAAATCTTTCTTACAAGCCCTTGAAACTCTAGGAACGAATTTGAAAGCTCTTAATTAATATCTTATATCTCCAATTATACTAATATATATAGCCTCTATGAGAATTAAAATCGAAATAGGAAACAAATCCTGCACTCATGCAACTTTGCGTAACTATACACAATTGTTTGATGACACTTTCGATGGCATTGAACAACATTCGATAGCATCAAACCTTTTCGATGTCATCGAACTAAACATTAAAACGTTCCAACAACTAAAAATGAATTTTTCAAATTTTCTTAATGATACTTCAATTGGACTTTGATGTCATCAATGGCTCGTCGATTGCATCGAACTCACGTCGAGCAAGACACCTAAAGTGTCCAACAACCAATTGTGAGATTTCTGAATTTTTTCGATGGCATCGAGCATCCTTTAATGACATCGAAGTCTACTCAATGACATCGATTGTCATCAACAGACGTATTAATTTACAGATTTAACACATCAATCAACAAAAACCCACATGAATTTTCTTTGGGACATACATTAACAACTTTGCAAGGTTGAACTTAATTCACCCACACAGATGGCACATGACACGTGTGGAACATCTGATGTAGGGGAATTCAGATGCACAGTTATAAGTGGGCAATTATCATTACTTGTTCTATGTATATTGCTTCAACTTAGAAATGAATATAAAAAAGACATGGATGTGTGTGTACATAAACATGCATCTGAATTTGTATTCCATGCGTTTGAAGCTTCAGATGTGTCACACGTAGACTATATTGGAACTGATTATGAATGGGCCATGTCCCAAATATCACACTGTTTGGATCATGCTATCCCTTTCATCCATCACATACAAACACCCATTTAAAGCCAAATAATCAACAGCTAAAAATGTAACTATACGTAATCGTTCGATGACACTTTCAATGTCACTTCGATGGTATCAAACAACCTTCAATAGCATCAAACCTCTACGATGCCATCAAACTAAACACTAAAGCGTTTCAGCGACTAAAAACATATTTTTCAGATTTTTTTTTTATGGCACGTCGATGTCATCAACGGCTCGTCGATGGTATTGAACTCGTATCCAACAAGGCACCTATAGTATCCAACAACCAATTGTGAAATTTTTGAATTTTTTCGATGGCATTGATCATTCTAAAATGGCATCGAAGTCTGCTCGATGACATCGAGATGTCATCAACAGGCCTATTAAATTACAGATTTAAGACATCAATCAACAAAAACCTGACGTGAATTTTCTTTGGGACATACATTAACAACTTTGCAAGGCTGGTGAACCTAGATCACCCACACGGATGTCACAGGACACGTGTGGAACATCTGATGCAGGTGATTTCAGATGCACAGTTGCCAGTGGGCAAGTATCATTCCTTGTTCTATGTGTATTGCTTCAACTTATATATGAATATAACAAAGACATGGATGTGTGTGTACATAAACATGCATCTGAATTTGTTATCCATGCGTTTGAAGCTTCGCATGTGTCACACGTAGACTATATTGAAACTGTTCATTCAACTGGTCAAATTATGAATGGGCCATATCCCAAATATCACACTGTTTGGATCATGCTAACCCTTTCATCCATCACATACAAACATCCATTTAAAGCCAAATAATCAACAGCTAACATTCAGTGTAGAGAAAAGTCCATTTATTAGATGGTTGGGATAGGCTATCAAGGTCACTTCTGTTAGTGTTGAATCAATGATGCCCCCCACATGATGCATGGTACAGATAATTGTACATCGTTCAAAATAATACCTTGATAATACTAATAATCAATTATACTAGAAATTGAAGTTATATAAAAGTTTTTTTAAAAAAAACTTCAATTTAAGTGGACATTAATGCTATGATGGTAGTAGTTCAGATTGAACCTAAAAGAGGGGAAGGAAAAATCCTTGGATTTCCAAATCATACCTGTAACACCACCTTTCAAGTGAGAAGGACATACACCCAATTTCAGTATCACATCTCAAACCCTAAAAGCTAGCTGGAAATGCTGGATGTTGCCTGTCAAGAACATCAATCAGCTTCTTGGCTATTGCACTTGCATGCACAGAAGAGCCTTCACTTATCTGTAGAAATACCACCACACATTAACCAAGGGATTGGCTATTTGTCACCTTTTTTAGAGTCTTTCTTTCTACTACAATGGTACAACTGCCTGTACTGTTTACTCCCATGAGTAGAATCATGCGTAGGGTCCACCATGATGTACGTAACATCCACTCCGTCCATCAGTTCGGGGACCTCTATATTCACTGTATTGGTAAAAATCAGCTCTGTAAAAGACTCAGTTGGGCCACACCACGGGAACAATATAAAATCAACCTACAACTCTAAATTCACTCCTGTGTATCCCACCTGAGTTTTTTTTTCCTCTGTTTTCTAATGTCTCTTCATATTAGTGGGACTCACCTGATGGATGGGTTGGGTGGCATATAAACAATACAGTGGACCAAGGAAAATTTCTATGGTGGGCTTCCCCATCCCCGTCCCAAACTGCTCCCTGTCTTGTGGCCAACTCAAGTTTTCGATCAGCCTGATTTTTGGAGTCAGGTCGTATCATGAGATTAGTCAAATGATAAACGGAGTAGATGTGACACAAACACATCACGATGGGCTCACAGAGCTCAGATGTTGCATGCTCTTCCTACACCGTATGTTGCAAAGGATTCAGAGGAGCCAAATTACAGTGATAGTACACCACCATTTTGATAAAAGTGGTGTGCCTCATCCACCATGGATGTGGCATTCATGCAAATCAATCCAGATATCTGAAATTGTTGGATGAAACCAAGAACAAAACCCAGACTGATCAAATGATCTGAACCATATCTGATCTAGCTCAATGAACATGGGTCATGGACAGTTTCATTTTCAACCATTTATTTGATCGAACACATGGTTTGGAATATTTGATAAATGGCCTCACAATTTGGACAACCTGATTGAAATAATCAAAGTATTCAAAGGGTATAGTAATGACCTTTGTATTGAACATGAAGATGTAATAATCGCTGATGTTGCCGCCGGCCACCTGAAGCAGCTCCATCTGGAGCTCGTCGATGATCTTCCCCACTAGGAGCAAGCAATTCATCTTCTTCCGTTGCGTGAGCTTGATGTTCACCTCATCATCAATGATGCGGACATCGACAATGGTGTCCTTGGACTTCCTCAGCAGCCAAGAGCTTCTCAGCGATCCATTGAATGACTGCTCGCGATCGGTCAGAGGCTTCATTGATGAGCTCTCCATGTCAGCAGGGGCCGCCTCATCATCTATCTTGCGTTTCTTGCTCCTTCCCCTCCCACATCTCTTCTTATCCACCAGTATTTTAAGCTCATCAACGGTTCGTAGAAGTTCTTTAATGTAGTCCATCGCATCGGCGACAATTGAGGCTCTATCAGTCTTTTAATTCAGAAGAAGAAAGGAAAAAAAATAAATGCAAATCAGATAGAATTTATCAATGGATGGTAATAGAGAAAGGAAGATCAAATGTAGAAATAATCCAAGCAGAAGAGATTTGAAAAAAGAGCAGAAAACTCCCTAGACTGGAAATCTGTATACTAGTGGGGCCCATGGTTTCATTTATCCAAACCATCGTTACTGTGGGGACCACCTTAGATGGTCATAGCACCATAGAATATTTGGCCTTTACTTAATTGAACCATTGATGCACATTCCTTTTTAGATATCAGCAGGTCCATCAGTTGAATGATTAGGATCTTTCTCATCTGGAGATTTTTAGTTCTTGGATATCGACACTGGGCCGAAAATATCAATGGCTTAGATCAGTGGACCATATTTCTCAGTTGTACGAATAGAAAACCCTAGTGCATTGTATATAAATTACAAACTCTCAGTGTAGAATGAGGTTGCACATTGCCATGTTTAGGCCTAGAGATTGTACACTAAGCACGTTAGGGTTTTCAATCTGTAGAAGTGGGGCCCATGCTTCTATGATCCAAAACGTTGATGTGGTGGGAACTACCATGGATGGATGGTCAGTATAAAAAGTCCCCTATATTGAAAGATATTGGCCATGGAGTAGTTGGCCTTCTATGTTGGTCGAATGGGAACCGTTGATGCATTTCCATTCAACTACTTCTTTGTTGGCCGCCTATTCAGATGTCTTAGTATTTTTCTGAACTGGGTGTGGCCCATAATACCAACTGTTAGGATCACCAGAGGATGGGGCCCACTTGTACAAACTGGAAAGACAAACGGTGCTCTTAAGATCTGTTGTAGTGTTTATATAAGATAGCTCATAAGCTATGCACCAATGCTCGGTTTATACCTGATCATGCTCCATGCCCTATTGGACATCATAAGAATGCACGGTGGATGATTGACTATACACCGAACAATGGAATATATACTATTCAAAATAATTCCTCAATGAGAAATGAAAAAGATAAAAGACAATGGAAAGACTAGAGATGAAAGAAAAGAGTTTTTCAGGAGATGTGATTTGAATTTGAATTTGAATAGAATACCTTTGTTGGGTTTGGAACAAGAGATCTCAATGCCTTGTATTTCTCATTCGACTGCTCTCTCCTTTGCTTTTCAGTGTTGGTTCCTCTCACCTCTCCTTTACACAAACCAGGAATCTCTCTCCTAAAATCAAGAACTGAAGTCTCAAACTGCCTTCCATCTCCCTCCTGAAAAACACCACCATTCCCCTCCCTATCATCCGCTCCACCCAAGTATGATCCGCCCATCGAGCCCGGCAATTCATAGCTATGTGGCAATGTATAGAAGAGGTCCCGAAACATGGGCGGTTGCGGTGGGAAATTCAGTTGGAGCGGTGGGTCATACAGCACAGTCGACGCCAACGTGCTGTCGGCTGTTGGGAGCTCGCCAAGGAAGCCCAAACTGGTGGAAGTTATTGGTTGTTCTTCTGGCAGGTCCCCCATCGAAAGAAATTGAGGATGTTGGAAGAACTGGTGGGACCGAGCACCGCGGTAAGTGTAGGAGGTTGAGGAGATCAGGCGGGCCGTAGGGAGAGTTTGTGAATGGGGCTGAAGTGATGTGTTGGAGATTTTGTTGTTCTTGTTGTTGGAGCTGAAATTGCTGCTGCTGTTGGTGAAGATGGTAGTGGATGCTGGTATCTTGCATTTCGTGTATGTGGCCTGACTCCCAACTGGGGTGATCGAGCGGTGGGTGGGACTCTTCTAGCATGTCTTGCTTCAGATGGCTGTTGTATTCCTGTTCGAGATCGAAGCCGAGTTGTTGTTGGAGATCGATTCCAATGGTAACAGCTTCCTCGGAGGGGTTGATTCTGGAGATGTCTTCAAGGGAGAAGCTGGATAGCCTGAGGTTGTCTTCCAAGCTGTTGTTGTGGTTGTTGTTGTTGCTGCTGCTGTTATTGTTGTTGTCGTTGTTGTTGTTGCTGCTGGCCATGGCTGCTAGGCCTGGGAAGTTTGTGGCAGTTTGAGGTGGGTCATCAACTACTGGTCCTTGCAGTAGGTGACGATCATGAGAATCAATGTAGTCACACTCACCATACATCTTCTATTATTATTATTTTATTCTATTTTAGATAGTGATGTTTGGCTCCTTGATTTGTGGGCCTTTGTCTGCATCAAATAACATAAAAGGGTTGGGATCAATCATTCAATACAAGGTGCAAGACACGTGAGAAAATAAATATATGAGTGCCCCAAAGGCCTAAATCATGTGTTTGTAAGCTCTACAGACCTGTGGAGAAATACCAGGGCTTCTTCTCAGGCTAACAGATGTTGATGGAGAGATCTAAATCTTAGAGAAAATCATGCAATTTGGATGGTTTTGGCTAAAGACTAAAGAGAAACCCGAAAAAGAGGTGTTGTAACTGGAGAAGGTTGAGAGAGAGAGTTGGAACTGGCGAAGGTTGAGAGAGAGAGAGAGAGAGAGAGAGAGAGAGACAGAGAGAGACTAGAAAGCTAATGGGATCATGAGAAACATAGGAAGAAAGCAAAAATAAGAAGAAACCAGATGAGAAAGGCAAATTTTGAGAACCCTAGCCAAAACAGAAAAGAAAAGAGAGAGAGAGAGAGAGAGAGAGAGAGAGAGAGAGAACCCAGATGAGAAACAGCAGATTTAAACACCCTAAAGAGCTAAAAAGAAGAAAAAGGAAACGAAGAGAGAGAGAGAGAGAGAGAGAGAGTTCTGAGAAGAGGGATTTGATCTTTTGCTGATAGAGAAAGAGGGAAGGGAAGCTCAGAGATCTGAATTCCCCAAATCTGTCTTTCCACGTAGAGAGAAGTAGTTACTGAGATTCCATCCTCCTTTTGGGCCCCACTCTTCATATCTCCTTTCCTCCTCCATTCCGATATTGCGCGTGATGATCGTCTACGTAGGTCCCTTTGATCATTTCCTCGTCTCTCCATTTCCCATCATTA
Organism: Magnolia officinalis; assembly: GCA_021015155.1. Lineage (NCBI taxonomy): Eukaryota > Viridiplantae > Streptophyta > Magnoliopsida > Magnoliales > Magnoliaceae > Magnolia > Magnolia officinalis. Next base: position 133,284,018 of record JAJHSJ010000001.1, on the reverse strand, counting down.
TAATCTCCAACCTTCTAACTGCCTCTCCTTTTTCACATATTTACTTAAATGCCCTGTTGCTCAACTCACCCAACTGCCCCTACCTTTGTACTGTTTGAGCGGTTGATATTGAACCGGAATATCGCCAACACCCGATCTATGCAGGGTCCACAATGTTTCATATGTAACATCCACTCAGTACATCAGTTTATTTCCTCCGTTCTATCCCTCCCAAAAAAGAACAATCTGCCACGTTCACAACTCAGGTGTGGGCCACACCACAGGAAGCAATGGGGATACGATGCCAACCATAGATTTTGTGTGGGGCCACCATACTGTGTTCCTTTCATCAAATCCATTGATCAGGTGTAGGTCACCATGATGAAGTGAAAATAGGAAAGAAAACCTCGCCCGAAAACTCAGCAAGGCCACACCACATGAAATTAAATGTTTTATGAAGAATTTTACATTATCCATGGAGTTGTGCCCTATCTTAGTTGTCTTCCAAGCATATCCTTTGTGTGTACAGTTCAAATATGGATTCTCACCTTATGGACGGGGTGGATTTACATAAAAAGCATTGTGGTCCCCACATAGCTTGGGTGTTTCACACGCTGTGTAAAACAGGTGTGGTAGACAATCCCCGTGCGTTGCAATCATGGTGGAAGAGAGTCAGGTCCACCCCGCGGGTCAATGGACTCGTCGTTGGCTGTGTACACGACTCGAGCTGGGCACAACTTGACTCGGCTCGGTCCTCGAGCTTAACTGGCCAGCTCGGCTCAGTTCAATCAGCAACTCGAGCCAATTTGAGCTAAGATTGGGCCGATGCGGCATTTTCATAAACACATTGAGTGCATTTTCAATTTCTTACTGAATGTAAAACAGTCGCAGCTATTTACATGTATCTCATCAAACCCTAAACATCAAAATTAAGAAAGAATGGTATTTGTTTCATATACATACCTTCATTGCCATCCGCCGACGCTTCATTGAGTCATTTCATTAAACACTTGGTGGGCAACATCTATATCAAACTAATCGAGTCACCCAACTGAGTGAAAGATACCTCATTTTAACACTGAGGTCTTGGTATCGATTCCCTAGAGGGGGTGGCTAACAGTGAAGTGTGAATTGACAATGGGTGTACTAACAAGCTAACCAGGAAAAAAAGGAAAAAAGTAATCGAGTCATCGAATTGGTTTGATCCGAGTTGGATTTGAGTTGGGGTTCAATCCGAATTGAGTCAAGCTTAGACGAACTCAGTTTGAAAAAAAAATTGAGCTCAAAAAATCAGCTCAACTCAGCTCGAACTCAGTTTCGAACCGACTCAAATCGAGCTTTTTCGAGTCAAGTCAAGCAAGCTAACCAAGCTAACTCAGTTCATGTATTGCCCTACTCGTCCTCATGCTAATCAGGCTTGGCTTCGATATTGGACCCACTAGGTCGTATCCGTGTCCAAAATGCAGGAATTGCATATTAAGTAACTCAGTACGTTAAATTCTATGAGACCCACCATGATACGTGTCTTATCCAGGCCGTCCATCCATTTTATAAGCTCATTTTAGGGCGTGAGCCAAAAATTAAAGTATATTTATAAAAGTTCAAGTGGATCACACTAGAGGAAAGACTGAGGATAATGATGCCCACTGTAGAAACCTTCCTACAGTTCAAATTCTAAACTGTTTCAGGCTGGGCCGTCCGGTTGGGCCTATTCAAAATTCTGGTTTTGAAAAGCCCGAGCCCAACCCATTGACACCCTGCTCATGGCTCACACCATAGCAGCCCCGTAGGGTTTATCCGAGTATTAAGTCATACTACAGCCTGAGTATCACGTGACTCTCGCATGATGTTAGATCCATTAAAAGAACAAACTTGTGGTACCCAATTATATTTGCCGCTAACATGCCAATTATAAAGAAAATCAGTACCATTCAAGTAGTGTGTCCCACTATGAATATCACCCATCACTGAAATCAGGCCAATCGGATCATCATCTGAACCACATCATCAGAATCGAAGGATAGATGATGGTTTGACCCAACATTCAATCTTGGCCCACCTAGTGAATAGACCAGCTTGATCTTCAAGGCAGGGACTATCGGTTTTGTGGAACTGATTTTCTAAATGGATGACATGTTAGCGGGAAATATGGCAAGGTACCACAATCTATGGTACAGTTGTTTATACGTGTGATTAGGGGTGTACATCGAGTCGAACTAAGTCGAGCTAGCCTCAGCTTGACTCGGCTCAACCACTGGCTGACCTTAGCTCGAACTTGGCTCGGCTCGGTCCTCGAGCTTGACTGGCCAGCTCGGCTCGGTTCGGTCAGCAGCTCGGGCTAGTTTGAGCCAAGGCCGAGCCGAGTTTGCCATTGCGGCATTTTCATAAACACCTAGACTGCACCTTCAAAATCTCACTATATTTGAGACAACAACATTGATTTTACAGGTGTTTGAGACAACAACATTTTCATAAACACCTGGACTGTACCTTCTAAGCAACATAAAAATCAAGAAAAAAAGGGTGTTGGTTTCATATACATACCTTCCTTGCCACTAGCTACACTTCTTTGAGTCATTTCATCAAACACTTGGTGAGCAACATCAATATCAAAGTAACTGACTCACCGAGCTGGTTTGCTCTGAGTTCGATTTGAGCTGGGTTCGATCTGAGTCGAGTCGAGCTGGGCCAGCTCGAACTCATTTTTGAGCTAAAAAAATCAACTTGACTCGGCTTGAACTCAGCTTCCAACCGAGTCGAATCAAGCTTTTTCGAGTCGAGTCGAGCGAGCTAACCGAGCTAGCTCGGTTCATGTACACCTCTACGTGTGAGATATGGAATGACCACTCGGACGAGTCGGACCCTATCCAGCTGGACACCACGAGTCACCCTGGCTCGGGCTGGGCCCATGGCAAAATTGTTATTTTACATATGCCAGCGGGTCATATGATTGTTTATACCTTTAAGAAAGAGAAATACAATAGGAAGGGTCGATTTTCATTTGGAATGTCTAACTTAGTATGCCTAAAAATGTTACAGGTACGTGTTTAGCACCTGATCAAGACGAGCGGGCCACTTCAATCTTTCCTCTTTTTAAAAAAATCTGTCAATGATAAGATTCACAGGCGATGGGACATCATTGTTTTATTATGGCCAACAAAAGCTTAAAGAATAAGAATCAAACTCCAACAACAAGCTGCCCTTATAGTCGATCTTATCAGTAGTTATCACCGTCCAATTAAGATGGGTTGATTAAGAGAATTGGGCCCCACTTGTGGACCAGATAACCGTCAATTACATAACCAAGGACAAACTGGTAACTCGGCACCCATATGAGTATCTAGGTAATTTACAGACCTTATCAGGGGCATTCCTGTCAACTAACTTCCAGCTGAATTGATGATCGTGGGCCCGGGGTTTATATTCCGGAAATGCAAAACGGCAGCCCAAACTAACCTAATCAGGCCGTTTTTTTTTTTTTTTCAGCTAAAGTTTGATACTCAGGGGAGTGTGATAGTTCATACTCGTGCGCTTAGAAATTGCACACGTTTTGCATTGCTAACTTAATCAAATCGACTAGATGGCGTGCCCAGTTCAGATGGCTTGCAAAGCCCCAAAATCCACTTATCTAATTGTCTGAATAGCTGATTGGTTGAAATTTAGTGGACCGTCTAAATATGAAAAATTTCAAACTGTCCAAGTTCAATGAAAAAATACCAATTAATTAGGGGTTAGGTTCGTTTGATCAATGTTGACTTTCGGATAATAATTTATCTATGGTGGGTCTTACAATTTGGAGGTAATTTTGACTTAACAATGCCACGTGTACCAGTCATGAGTGCCAGCGCATCGATTGTCACACTCGGCCAGAGTATCAAATCACCTCTTTTTCTTTTTAACCAAGGGGTAGGAAAGAGAATAACAAAAAAACAAAAAAACAAACACAAGGAAGTTTGTTTCGATGGAGGGAGTTCATGTGAAGCGCATGGAAAGGAAGGTATTATTATTTAATATTTGTTTAATATCGGCTTTGACTGAGAGTACGGTTCTGTAACTTTATATTTTTATATTTGTGGACGTTTAAACCCAGTCAAACCAGAGTGAAACCTTGTTATTGTGGCAGACTCTGATGGATATTATACACACGTGTAATTCAAACTAAACCGTACAAATAATTGGACCCACTTTAGATGGTCCATAAAATAATAAAAATGCTACGTAATGCCTTAAAAGGTCATTTAATTCCAATTATGGGTGGCCAAAATGAAAATTAATCAAACGGTTTATATCCAACATTGACGAGCCGGAGCTTAAAATCATTAAATTAGAATCTGTTAGGTTTGCATCTATCTGTAGCGGGTTACATGATTTGGACGGTTTGATTTGAGTTATGTTTAAGCCTTGTGTAGAAATACAAGTGCCTGCGTACCATGCATCATAACCCGCCAGAGCATCAGACAACTCCTATCACATGGTTTTTACCAACTTCGCCCACGCCCTTTTTCCCTCTCCTCTCATTGCTGTTATTCGTTGGGAAATGCGGGCCATGCCTCTCACCACCCCATTCTATCCAATAGTAAAGGAGAGGGAATAATTATTTGATACTTATGTGGAGTACGTTCATCCATACCCATGCATTTAAGTTCTGAATTTGTGGCAGGTTTGTGCCACAATCTGGACCGTTGAAGGTTGTGGTACCTGCTCTAGATAGTTTAAATAATAAAAAGTTGCATGATTCTGGATTAATAACCTTTGAAGGTATGATCTTCACCAAACAGAAGTTTTGATCAGAGTTTACGATCGTTTAACTGATCTGATTTCAGACCTATGATTCATCTACAGTGGGGCCCACGATTTGGGCGGTTGGAATTGAAGTTCGTGTATGCCACATGTGCGATGAAAGTTGCACGCAGATGGATTTCCAAACTAGGCTTATGTATCAAATAACCCCTTGAAAAGATATTCATGTAGACTGTAGAGACGGGGAATAGTACGGTGATCCGGGCAGCAGAGATTGCAGAGGCGGGTCATTGCACACGTGCCGATGTTGACACGCGGGTGGGGATGAACGTGATCAAGGGCTGGCCAGTAAGTCAGGCAGATCAGTAGGTACACCCGTATGAGAAAAAATATTGACGGTTGGAAAGAAAATCACGAGACGATGCATGCCCATACGTGCAGACAGTGTTGAATGATCCATGCCATACGTGTAGAAAATCAACACATGCCATACATGTCCCTCGAGCTAACCATCCAGATCATGAGCAACAGTGTAGATTGATGATCCGTAGCCATTCATGCCAGAAACTTGCACATGCCATATGTCTCCGTTGAATTAATTCCATCCAGATCGTAGGGTACGGTGTAGATGGATCAGAAAGCAAATCATAAGAAATTAAGGATCTGATTGGGTGATTGGTGTATACTAACAAGCTAACAAACCCCCCCCCCCCCCCCCCCCCCCCCATAAATAAATAAATAAATAAATAAATAAAAATAAATAAATCTTCCTGAATAAATATAGAAAATGCTACCCGCTCAAAACCTATAAATTTACATATTTATCTCATTTTCTGAAAGTTTGGCATGGCACTTGTAATTAATTGTGAGGGTAAAATTGGCAAAATGCTGATGGCATCACCTAAATTAGGAATAGCTATAGTGTAAAGAATGAAAATGTAAGAATGAGAAAGGATCCAACACAATTGATTGTATCATAAGTTCATGATGCAGCCTTTTATTTTTTAAATAATTAATATTTTTTTTTTTAATCTTAGGCACACACTCTCATACCCAATACCCCCATTGGATAATTGAACCCATGACCTTAATATTGAAACTCTTATGCGTCTACAGCTAAGCCATGAGTAGGGTACTCCTCATGATACAATTAGTTTCTCTTACACTGAGGCATTCCCTTTATCAAATTGGACATTCAAATCGTATAACCTAAATAAGAAACAACATCCGTAAAATCTGTGTTTACGCAATCGCATCTGCGGAACTCGTCAATGATATCAAAGGTCTCTCGATAACAGCTTCGATATCATCTAAATGTCTCTCCATGATATCGAGACGGGACAAAAACTGTCCAGCGACCAGGGGTGAAAATTCCAACAATTATCGATGCCATCGAGCTACTCTCGATGACAGCCTCGATATCATCTGAAAGTCTCTCGATGATATCGACAGGACAAAAAACTGTCCAGCAACCAGCAGTGAAAAATCCCGCAATTATCGATGATATCGAAACCTGTTCGATTTCATCGATCCCAACAATGATGAGAAAAATCCCCATCAAGTAGATAGTCGATTCGTTTAGTGATTCAGAGGCATAAATCTGCCTCATTGAAAGACCAATAGCCTACAAACAAATGAACAATATGGATAGATGGTGTGGATGAATCACATAAATCATACTAAGCCCCACAACATAACAAATACACCGACATTCGCTAAACACTTTACAACAAAGGAGTAACAACCGAATTGAAACTCATCTTGTGAAATTTATCGTCTGTAAATTACTTCACTTTACCTCTCAAATAAAAAACGTGATCCATGTGACTTTTGCTCCATGACTCGTAAAAATTGGTATTGAGCAAATGGAAGGTTTAGATCAATGACCGGAGTATCCTACATACCCAAATAAATTAGTTGTGTTGTAATCTTATGACTCTAGATAGTAGTAGTAGATACTCTCCCTATAATTAGTAATTAATCATTATCATCATCATAGGCCGGATCTTCGGTTAAACTACATATCATTATGTCTTTTCTTGTTATCTTCATTTATGTCCTTTTAAGCTTTTACTTTGCTTTTTTAAAGCCTTCAACTTATGCCAACTTATTTCTAATTGGTATAGGGTTTTTTTTTTTTTTTTTTTTTTTTTTTTTTTTTTTTTTAAATATCTCCATTGCACATAAGTAGATTATCTAAGTCTACTTCCCTTCTCTTAATATTTATTGGCACTACTATTAAATTTCCTTGAATGCATTATTCTACTTGTATCCAACTTCACTTGTCCCTTATCAAACTTAACATTCTCATTTTAGATACAATCACTTATAAATATTGTTATGGGAAGATCAGAGACGTTTCAACTCCCAGCTCTGAGTCTATTCAGAGCCGACTCGAGGCGCAAGACTAAGCTCAGAATTACGAGGATAGTCGAGGGAAGGACTTCCAATTCGACATCAGTTACGCTTCCGCTCTGAGATCCTAGGCGGAATGATCTAGGGCTGGGGATGTCGACTCGGGATTCAGAACCGAATCCTGGAATGATCCGAGGCCGAGGCAATCGGCTCGGAGTGATCTACTAACGAGAAAGACCATGAGGTGTCCCACTATTACATGATTGGCAAGGGTAACTCAACTGCCCACGTCTGCACGACCACACAACGACTGGGTAGCCGAATCTCCCGCGGGATGTGGCAAATGCCCCAGGATGTGCCGAGTTATGCGGACATGTCCATCTCAGGTGAGGGGGTATAAATAGCGTCCTGCGGGGAGGAAACAGGTACGGAATATCTCTTACCCTCCTTCTACACTTTAACTAAGACCTAGATTCCCTTGACCTAACTTAGGCATCGGAGGGTCCCCTGAGCAAGCCAGGGTCTCCTTTGCTCACCAGTGTTTTGCAGGTTCGGGGTTCATACGCGTCTCGGAGTTAGAAGATCCGAGCGGAGGGTAGCCCAGATTTTGTCAGCAATATTTTTGGCGCCGTCTATGGGAAGCTAATACGAAAAGTCAGTTTCCTATTCGCCAACACAATGGCAAGAGGAAAGAAGAAGTCCGCAGCTATGGAGCTGGAGCCAAACGATCAGACTCGGTCTTCCTCATTACTTCATGCCGAGTCGGCTCCAGGACCATCCCAGCGTTCTCGTAATCGGTCGAGTAAATATCGAGCCATACAGAGATAAATTCAAGCCCTACTCGACGAAATTAATCAGATGAAACAGCGACAGGAGCAGCAGCCGCATTTGTTCAGGAAACGGTCGGACCAATGGTGGAAGTCCAGTTCGCGTTGCGGAGTGTGAGACCTGAAGGGTCACATCATCAATCCGTTCAGGTTCCAGCTTCAGTTCAGAATCCTCCCCCAACTCAAAACAAAGTTCCAGTTCGTAACACAATGACCCGGGCTCCGATGAATGCTTCGGTCACCTCAGTTCTGGCACCGACGGATCTCCATCACGAGCTAGAAAGGAGGAGGGGAGGAAGGACTGCTGAAGTAGAGGCTCCGTGGGAGATAGTAGTCAAAAATAGAGATTCCGTGGGAGGTGCGGTTCACAGAACTTAACAATCGGGTTCTGATACTACAACAGAATCAGCAGCCTTCGTCCATTCCTGCCGTCGTTCAAGTAATGATGGAAGAGACTGAACCTCCCTTCACCTCTGCAATCATGAGCGAGATGATGCCGCAGAGGTTCTAGATACCTCCCGTCATCCAGTACTCCGGGTTTGGAGACCCGTCTTGTGGAGGCCTATCACTCGTGGATGCAAATCCAAATAGCCACGGACGCGATAATGTGTATGGGATTCTCAATCACCCTTACTGGATCCGCTCAGAGTTGGTACATACAACTCAAGCCCAATTTAGTTAGTTCCTTCGAACAGCTCGGCAGATTATTCCTTACCAAATTCATAAGTGGTAAGAAGAGTCGGAAGCCGAATACTCATTTGTTCACCATTAAGCAAGGGCCTAAAGAGTTGTTGAAGGACTTCATCGCCCGTTTCAACGAGGAGGCATTGCAGGTGGAGGACTACGATGACAAAATGGAGCTCTCTGCCATGTTCAACGGTCTGAAAGAGGAAAAGTTTACCTTCTCTATTGGGAAGAATCCGCCGAAGACGTTGGCTGAGCTCATCACCAGAGCTCAGAAATACATTAATGCCGAGGAATTCTCCAACTATCGCAAAAATGTTCAAGTGGCAGAGCCAACAACCAAAGGCAAGACGTTGAGGAACGAAGAACCCCAGTCATCTACTAAAAAATCAGACTACCGTGCTCCTCGCGATCATCGGCCGAGCAAGAATCCAAAGGGTAAGTTTCGTTCCTATACTCCGCTCAACACATCTACAGAGCAAATATTACTGGACATCAGGGGTCAAAAGCTTCTAAGTTAGCCCGTTTGTATGAAGGCCAACCCGGAACACCAGGACAAGCCAAGTATTACCGGTTCCATCGAGACCATGACCACAATACAAGTGACTGCATGGATCTCAAGGATGAGATCGAGACCCTCATCCGTAAGGGTCGTTTGCGCCGATTGACCAAGGAGGAGAGAACAGCTCGGGGAGAAGAGCAGCCGAGCAAGGCTGCAAAAGAACCGGTTGAAATTCGTATCATCTTTAGTAGTTCATCCGGTAGAGGAGACTTAAACAGGGCCCGTAAAGCCCATTCTTGAAAGTTTAACCCTGAGCACTACGTCCACATAACCGAGAGGCCGAGAAAAGAGCTCCGAGTCAGCCCTTACAGTCTAACCTTCCCCGAAGATGATGCGCGTGGAATTCAGCATCCACATGACGATGCCTTAGTGGTAATTATGACCATAGCCAACCACAAGGTATACCGCATCCTGGTCGACACCGGGAGCTCAGCTGATGTTATATACTTGGAGGCTTTCAAAAGAATGAGGATTCGAAGGTCACGCCTCAGACCTATGAAGACCCTTCTGCATGGCTTTGCCGGAGAAAAGGGTGATCTCTGAAGGAGCCATTTCCCTCCCTGTGACCGCGGGAGAAGGACGAGATTAAGTCACCCTCCTAGTGGACTTCCTTGTCGTTTATGTGCCATCAGTGCACAACGTCATCTTGGGCAGACCTTCCCTCAATGCAATGAGGGTGGTCGTATCCACATACCATCTAATGATGAAGTTTCCTACTGAAGGCGGAATAGGTTACCTCCGAGGCGATCAACGTGAGGTTCGGAAGTGTTATGCGATAATAGTGAAGAAAGGGTTGGTGAAGCAAGCTCTCACCATCAACGTCCTCGATCCCAGGGGACCTACAGATGATTCATCAGTGGAAGACTTGGAGGTCGTGCCGCTTAATGAACCAGATCCTAGCAAAACTGTTTAGCTCGATATGTCATTGGATTCCGAGCAACGGTCTGAGTTGTTGGCCTTCCTGCAGTAGCACAGAGACGTTTTCGCATGGTCTCATGAGGACATGTCGGGTATCTCTCCCGATGTCATGGTTCACAGGCTGAATGTGAATCCAGATAACAAACCAGTGAAATAGAAGATGAGACTGTTCGACGACGAGCGATATGCCGCTATAGCCGACGAGGTCTCCAAACTCCTCAGCGTTGGCTTCATCAAGGAGGCGCAATATCTAGATTGGATTGCAAATGTGGTCCTCATCAAGAAAGTGAACGGAAAGTGGCGGGTCTGTGTGGATTACTCGGACCTGAACAAGGCCTGTCCCAAGGATAGTTTCTCATTACCTTGGATCGACCAGTTGGTAGACAGTACAACTGGACATAAATTGCTCTCCTTCTTGGATGCCTATTCCGGGTATAACCAAATCACGATGCATCCCCCAGACAGACAGAAGACTACCTTCATCACTGACAAGAGACTCTACTGTTACCGGGTTATGCTGTTCGGCCTGAAAAACGCTGGGGCCACGTATCAGAGATTGGTGAATCAAATGTTCGCTAAGTAGATCAAACGTACCATTGAGGTTTATGTCGACGATATGCTTGTCAAGAGTATCAAGGCGTCCGATCACTTAACAGATCTCGGAGAGACTTTCTACATCCTCCGAGAATACTGTATGAAGCTGAATCCAGCGAAGTGTGCTTTCGGAGTCAGCTCTGGTAAATTTCTCGGGTTTCAAGTCAGTCAACAGGGCATTGAAGCAAATCCTGACAAGATCAAGACGCTCCTCGATATGAGCTCTCCTCGGACTACAAAAAGGATACAATGCCTCATTGGACGAGTAGCAGCACTTGGGCGGTTCATATCCAGAGCCACTGACAAATGTCTCCCCTTCTTTCAGCAGTCGAAGGCTCATAAAAAGGTTAAGTGGACATCGGAATGTGAGCAAACCTTTCATCAGTTGAAGCAGTATTTGGGATCGCCACCCCTACTGTCCAAGACTGAAGAAGGCGAATCCTTGTTCCTGTACCTGGCGGTTTTGGACTCAGCCGTTAGCTCGGCACTGATCGAGAGGTGGGGGGCAAGCAACACCCTATGTATTATGTGAGTAAAGCAATGGTACCTGCCGAGACGAGGTACCCACCTCTGGAGAAGGTGGCGATCTGCCTGGTTATTTTGGCTCGGAGATTATGCCCATACTTTTAGGCTCACTTTATCATTATCTTGACTGACTCTCCCCTCAAGCAAGTGCTTCAGAGGCCTGAGGTGTCAGGTCGGCTAACTAAGTGGGTGATCGAACTCGGGAAGTTCGATATTCAGTTCCGACCAAGGACCCCGATTAAGGGCAAAGCAGTGGCCGATTTCATTCAGAGTTCACTACCCCAAATGTAGAGAGGACAAGCGCCGAAGTAGAAACAGTTTCATTGCCCGCTCCTCTAACCAAACAAGATACAGAGTCAGAATCGAGGTGGACCATCTTCGTGGATGGATCATCCAACGCCAAGCATGCTGGAACAGGGGTAGTCCTAGTCGTGCCCGACTTTACATCTATCCAGTACGTAATCAGATTAGGGTTCAAGGCCTCTAACAATGAGGCGAAATACGAAGCCCTGTTAGTTAGGCTCAGACTAGCGGCCAGTTTAGGGGTCCAGTCCCTTGAGGTGTGATGCGACTCTCACTTGGTGGTGAATCACATCTCCACAAAATATGAGGCCAAGGAGACCAGAATGGTAGCTTATCTGGTCGAGGCAAAAAAGTTGATAGAGAAATTTCGGAGTTGCGCTATCAATCAAATACTGAGCGTAGAGAATTCCTAGGCCGACGCCCTCGCGAGGCTAGCCTCGGCCGCGGAGGGAAAGATTCCTCGGGTCGTCCCTGTAGAGTTCATAGAGCATCCTAGCATTGACTGAACGGAGCTGGAAGCGGTCAACCCAGTGAATGTTACACCGAGATGGATGGACCCGATTTACAATTACCTCACATCTGGTGACGTCCCCTTAGATAGGCTGGAGGCAAGGCATTTGAGGGTCAGAGCTGCACGGTACATAGTCTTGGACGGGATCTTGTACAAGAAAGGGCATTCACAGCCCTACCTCACGTGTCTCTGATCCGATGAAGCAGACTACGTGATTCGGGAGATTCATGAGGGCATCTACGATAATCACTCTGGTGGTCGGGCCCTGGCTCTAAAAATACTCCGTCACTGATATTTCTGGTCGACTATCAGGGAGGATTCGAAGAACTACATCCAGAGGTGTGATAAGTGCCAACGATACGCAACCGTTCCGAGGCAGCCTGTGGAAGAGATGACACCCATGAGCGGGTCGTGGCCGTTTGCTCAATGGAGAATCGACATCATCAGACCTCTTCTCACTGGGAAAGGACAAGTCAAGTTCGCTATTATTGTAGTCGACTACTTCACCAAGTGGGCCAAGGCCGAGCCTGTCGTAAAAATCACGGAGCAGAAGGTGATTGACTTTGTTTGGAAGAACATCATCTGTCGGTTAAGAATCCCGTGCACTATCGTATCTGATAATGACAAGAATTTCAATAACGACAAGTTCCGAGGCATGTGTCGGGAACTCGACATTTCAAACGCGTATTCCTTGCCTCGGCACCTACAATCCAATAGACAAGTGGAGGCAGTCAACAAAGTCATCAAGCACCATCTCAAAACAAAATTAGAGAAAGCGAAAGGCAACTGGGCTGAGGAGCTCTCATTCGTCCTCTGGGCTTACATGACTACGGGTCAGTTGTTTACTAGAGAAACCCCATTTTCACTTTCCTATAGTTCAGAACGATGGTGCCAGTCGAGATTGGCCTCCCTACAGCTCGGGTCAAGAACTATCAGGAAGATCAGAACGCCGAACAGATTACAACTAATTTGGACCTACTCAAGGAAGCTAGAGATGTCTCCAGACTCCGAGTTGCTGCTTGACATCAGTAGATGGCACGATTCTACAATTCTAAGGTCAAAACACGGTGATTCCGTCTAGGAGACTTGGTCCTTCACTGAGTTTTCCAGAATACTGCAGAGCCAGGGGCTGGAGTAATCGGACCCAATTGGGAGGGGCCCTACCGCGTGGTCCGATCGACCAAGCCTGACTCCTACCACTTGGAGGATTTCGAAGGGCGTTAGCTCTCTCACCCATGGAATGCCGAGCACCTGAAAATCTACTACCCCTGATGTACTGGCCCTGAAGGCCCTCAATAAGTGTACACCTCGGAGCGACTAGCCTCTTAAGGCTTTCAATAAAATCTATGTTTTTACATATCTACTTGAACAACTTGTCGACAAGCGAAAAAAGTTGCCTCTCACAAGCAAGGGTCGACTCAACGGACTAATCCCTTAGAGAAGGGGTTAGTACGTTAACCCACTAAAACTTGTCAAGGGATCCCCTCATATTTAGGGGAAAAGCCCATGGACGACCTGATTCCTTGACGAAGGAGTCGGCTCATCGTGCGACTAACGGATCTATAAAAAGTCTCTTGCCATTCGTGGGGGGGTTGACTCCTTAGGCGGTCGGTCCTTGTAATTTTAAACATTACATGATTCTACAAAATAAGAAATAACCAAGGGATCTCCCCTAAGTACGAGAAGACAACCCTAGAATGAGCCGACTTGCTAAGGGGCCGGCTCGTCAATCAACAACTTAACATCTAGCAATCATCATAAAAAAAATCAACTATGTTATATCACGCTCTCTTTGGAGGCTTAAAAAGATCATCCACCAAATTATCCTTCAAAACTATTATTTAAAAGAGTTAAAGAAGAGAGAATGTCTGAAACTATTCGGTTGGAGGAGGTTGAGAGGCGGGAGTCGGGCCCAGGGAGACGTCTTCAGTCGGTCTCTCCCCTGCGTCCTCCAGAAGTAGGAGCTCTAGGTTGAGATCCAGATAAAGTTCCTGGACCGCATCTATGCAAGTATTATAGCCGCAGTTATAGAACTTGGTAGCTTTGGCGGTCCTCTCCTCTGAGGACTTGAACAGGTCCACTGCAGCGGCCACTGCCAACGCCAGGGATGCCTCATCTTCAGCCCGTTGAGCTTCCTGTGCCTGTGTTATCGCTCGGCTCAGCTCTTCCGCTGCCTGGGCCTTGTTCGCTCCAGTGCGTCCCCTAATCGAGCATTGTCCTTTGCAAGCGAGTCAGCGTGGGCCCTAGCTCCGGTCAACTCGGTTGTAGCAGCAGCGCATCGTGACTGAAGGTCTTTGACGAACCCCTGGAGTTGCATCTCTTGCACCTTTCCATCATCGAGCTGTCGACGTAGTTCCACCTGCTCTATTCGAAGGAATGCAGCCTCATCTCGGAGAGTCCCGACCTCGCCCCTAAGAGCCACTATCTCCCGTCCTTATGCGTGATCTCCCTCAACCTCTCCCGAGTTTTCAAGAACTTCAGGACGGACTGAATAAAAAAATGGAATATAAACATATGAACGTGATGAGAGGAGAATTAAGACAGGATAGGTTAGTAAAAATACCGAGTAGAAGACAGAGGCCATGTCGTTTATGAAGGACTCGTCAGACTTATTGAGGAGGGCTGCAATCTCCTCCTCTGGGGTATGCTTCGCAGCCCAGTGAACTAAGCCCGACATATGATAGCTCGGCTGAAGTCTGTTCCCACTGGTCCAGACCCGAGCAGACCCCGTCACTCTTGCCCCAGTTCTACTACCTGCCAAAGCTTGGGTCTCGGCTCTGGGATCATCCCCGACTTCGGGAGGGGAGAGCATCGCGTCGGCCATCTGAATGACCTCCTCTCGTTCGGAAGAAGACGAGATGACAATGCAGGGTTCGAGGGTTGGTGGAGGCACTTCAGAAACACGAGGGGCAACGACTGGAGGGGGAATTGGAGCTAGAGCATTATCGGCCGCGGCCCTGACCGCGATGTGTGATGGAGTTGTAGCAACAGAAATTAGAGCTGTAGCAACAGGAATTGAAGCTAAAATCGGAGCTGCAGTGACAGAAATTAGGACCAAATGGTCCACATTGAAAGGAGTCGACTGCCTCTTCCGATTCATTATTTTTGTCCACGGTTCAAACCTAAGCATCTCCTCGACGGGCGGGGGGGGGGGGGGGGGGGGGGCCTTCCTCTTCCGAGATCCGGAGGCCTCGGCCATGCCTGCATACGGGATGATAAATTAATATCTGAGCTGTGAGATCTTCAGTTTCATCATAAGTAAAAGGCGAAGGGGCACTTACTAAATGAAGTAGGGAGTGGCTTGGACTTGCAGAGCCCGGACCGATGAAGGTTGTCAGTAGTGATTAGGACCGACCAGGAGCGTAAATCTTTCGAACGCGCCCTGACCTTGGTGATCTGATTCTTCTGGTCCGAGGTGATAAGAGGTTGGCTTCTCGGGAAGTCTGCAGAAATAAAGATAAAAGCTAGTCAGAGCATAACAAGCAAAAGAATGTTGCAAAAAGACTGTTTGGGATCCGACCTGGAAGGGTAAATCGGGTAGGAACCTGAGTCCTTAGGTTCTTGAGCTCCACCGTCGACGCTTCCCACCGCCCGAAGTCCAAAACCACTTGTTCTTCCAATCCTTGTTAGAGAATGGAAGTTGCAGGACTAGCCCCGAGCCCTTACTGCCGCGGGTCGTGAAATAGTACCACGGCTCTTGACTATCGTGCTTGATCACGTATAAACTTATTAGCTCTTCTGGTGTCAATTCTGGGTTCTTGACTTGGCGCCAGCTGATATATGAATATATTAAAACCCTTCAAGTATTGGGAGTGAACTGGCCTGGGGCCAGTCTCAAGTAAGTCGTTAGGGCTCGGATGAAGGGATGCATCAGAAGGTGGAGTTCATATTGTAGGGCGCAGAGGAAGATCGCTACTTTCCCTTCAGTAGGAGCTCCAGCGGTGTCAAGGGGCTCTAGTGCTCATATCCGAACGGAGTCCAAGATCTCGAATTCCGATCGGACCCATTCCATTTGGGACTTGACCAGCACAGAGCCTCCTGGGATGGTCTCTGTGGTTCGCTCACTCGTGGGCATCTCTGTAGTCCCCCTGTTGAATCTCAGGGGGCTCGAGAGGCCTTTTTCCCACCCTTGCGATGCGTCCTAGCCCTAACCTCTTTGCCCCTCCTGGGCGGAGGGTAGAGGGGTACTGCATCAAGGGGGCCTTCAGAGGCCTCTCGTCTATCATCCTAACTCCCTGGCCCGGAATCATCTTCGAAGGCATAATCGCCTCGGGCCATCTCCGAGTCGTTCAACATTCCACAAAAATGAAGGAAATAAGGGTAATCCGGAAGTTAAGGGGGGACTCATCGGAAGCTGTTCGAAACGGTCACCGGAAATCGCTTTTACCGTAAACTGCTAATCGGTCGGAATCGCCTCTCCCGCAGGTCATAATCGCCGGAAATCGCCTTCGCCGAAAATCGCCTCTTCAGGCAGCTCACAGCAACAAGAATTCAGAAAACATAAATGAGGGCGTCTCTGAGTGCTAGGGTTTTTATAACCCACAAGTGATTCTCGCATTAATGGCGAGACATGGTGCCACTGGCCTAGGCACTGCTAAGTCACGTGTCCCTAGCATCAGGCGACGAGCTCCGAGAAGTGGAAGCGTCGCCTAGTCGTCCCTCGTGGCTTACGTGGCGATTCCTCATAATGTTTCTGATGATTCAAGATTCTAACCGTCGCCACACGTCCGCTTGAAGTTAACCCGCGGATGAAAAACCACGAGTACGTATCTTTTCGGATATGGAAACCTTGATTACGGCTGCACGCGTTGGGGGCGCAATGGTGGAAGCTACCAATCTTCTGCATGTACTTACTCTCTAAGTCCATTGCCGAACTTAGAGAGTAGGGGGCTTCTGTTATGGGAAGATCAGAGATGTTTCAACTCCGAGCTTTGAGGCTATTCAGAGCCGACTCAAGGCGTAAGACTAAGTTCAGAGTTACGAGGATAGTCGAGGGAATTCGACATCAATTACGCTTCCGCTCCGAGGTCCTAGGCGGAATGATCTGGGGCCAGGGATGTCGACTTGGGATTCAGAACAGGATCCTGGAATGATCCGAGGTCGAGGCAGTTGACTCGGAGTGATCTACTAACGAGAAAGATCATGAGGTGTCCCACTACTACACGATTGGCGACGGTTGCTCAACCGCCCACGTCCGTATGACCACACAACGACTGGATAGCTGAATCTCCCGTGGGATGTGGCAAATGCCCCAAAATGTGCTGAGTTATGCGGACATGTCCATCTCAGGTAAGGGGGTATAAATAGCATCTCGCGGGGAGGAAACATGTACACAATATCTCGCACCCTCCCTCTACACTTCAACTAAGGCTTAGATTCCCTTGATCTGACTTAGGCATCGGATAGTACCCTGAGCAAGCCAGGGTCTCCTTTGCTCACCAGTGTTGTGCAGGTTCAGGGTTCATACGCGGCTCGGAGTTAGAAGATTCGAGTGGAGGGTAGCTCAGATTTTGTCAGCAACAAATATATTATTTCTTAAAGTTTATTTGTTTCGCCAATTACCTAGTAATGTAAACAAAATATGTCATCATTATAATTTTATTGCTGTCAAACCAAATATGGTTATCATTAGTCAACTGCAAATATATTTAAAAGACATGTAAAGAAATTTGTAATAATTACACATTAATATTATATTATAATAAAAATATCGAATTCAAACAACAATATTTAATGAAAAGTTGACATTAAAGTAATATAAAGATATCATATCATTATAATTTGGCTATCGAAGAACTAAACACATGAATCCAGAGATAGGTTAAATAATTTATAATTATTGCATGTTTCCTTTATATTATCATACCACAATGTATGAAATTAGATGTTTTAAGCATAATTTTACATTATTCTTATTATTATGGCCAATATGAGTTTTTTATCGGGTTGATCTTTAATATGCACAATGAGTACTAGGGTAACTACACATAATGGACAAGGTGAATTTCACATATATAACATTATTGGCCTTAAGAGCTTGGGTGTTCTATGCACAAGTATTGTGGACTAATCTTGTCAACAACCTTTGTATAATTAAATGGTTGAAATATTCAACCTGATGGTTTAATGAAACCCCCATCTAAGGGGAGCCCTATGAACAACGAGAATGCATGTATGACTACACGCCGTTATGCGGGGCCATGACTATATCAAAGAAGATTTCGATAGAGGACTTTATGTGGATGAGATCCATCTTGTCCATTAAGTACACCACCCTATGCTTGGATTGGAGCAAGAAGTCAGGCGAATTCAACACTCAGGTCATGTGCTACACCATCCAAAACATTTGAGATGGAAAGTCCCACTATTAAAATCGTTCATTGAACAAACCCCACTATATATAAGTAATGTCCAATTTTAAAACTGTTAGTGCACAATACATGCAGCACTATTGCACAGGTCAAACACCTTTAATAAAAAACAATCCAAAAAGTAGAAAGAAAAAAAAAAAAGAAGCTTGAGAGAAGATGAGATTATTTTATCGTGTTTTGTTGTTCTCCTGGACCTTACATATGATATTCAAACATATGTTAGGAGTAGTCTAAGAGAGTGCCTTCAAGAGATATTTGACTATTGGCAAGAGACACTTATATCTTTTAATTTGAATTAGCTAGGGTATTGTTGTAATTTAGTTGTAATTTAACTATGATGGTTAATTTAACCAATTTGGTCAACACCCTTTAATTTCACATCACCTAACTGCCATCTCAATTGCAACTTCAACATCAAACTATATAATTAATTGCCACATGGGCGCCACATCATCCAACAGTTAACATAAAGTCAACCATTGGTTGAGCCTTCTTTCTTATATAATCACATGAATCCTTAGATTAAGCAATTGTTTAGACCATAAGATGACTTTGGTTAATGTAGGATTAATAAAACTTTAGCAAAATCTAATGCTTCTTATTCTATTGCAAATATTCAAAGTACTAAGTGTGCCAATTAAGACAGCTCAAATCATTGATGCGACAAAACTTTATTTCATCTCCACTAACCACTATTAATCCTTTCATTTTTTTTTAATTATTTTTTTTATTAAAAATAAGATTTTCAAGATATAAAAGAAAACTTTTTTAAGAGATTTTTTTTTTCTTTGGTGAAAAAATATAAACACCCCCGGATGATTTTAAAAATATATATTCAACATCTATACAAATAATTTTTGGTATATGCATGCATTATTTAAGTAAGAATGCTCACAATGAACGGTCTGGATCTCCCACGTATGTGAGATATTAATTTACTAAGGTTGAGTGTTTGATAACTAGCTTGGATATTACTAATTTGCATGGTCAACAAATTGCTAGAAAGGTTTCAGTGGTGGACATTTATATCCCCATTGTTTCTCCTCGCGTGGTCCTCTTGATTCACGTCCGGTGTGATGGTAGGAGTAGGATAATTTTGAAAGACATTAGGGCAAATTTGTAATTTTGACAAGAGTCAGGCCACAGGAGAGAATTTTCCAAGGACGTACGATGTTTGGCTAGTTATGGCAAAGCAAGAATATTTTGTAGGTATTACAAACGGAAGATGGAACTTTGCTTTCGGCCGGGAGAGAACGATCAGATCTGACCAGATATCTGACGGTGAGATCTTCATTTAGGACGGGAATCATCTACCACACAGAGTAAAAACAGCTTTGCAATATGGGTCCCCCCATGATGTATATGTAACCCCCCCTCTCCCTTCTGATGAGAACCATTATTTTAACCGTACATTCAGGAGATAAGCTCAATATAGCAAAATAAAAAAATAAAAAAATAAAAAAAAATCAGATGTTGTACATTAACGGAACGATGTAAAAATGCTCCTGAATCCTCTGCGTTGATGTGGTGTGGACCGCCTGAACTTTTGATCAGTCTGAGTTTTGTATCCTCACTTGATCATTGTAAATTACACCTGATTACGGTTTTGATGAAAGATTTACACCATGGTCGACCCACATAAAAACCTATGGTTGTCATTTTAATTCCCATTGTGTTCTGCCGTGTAGCCCACCTGAGTTTTGGATCTAGCTGATTTTTTCTCAGAACTTTAGAAACGGGGATAGAACCTGATGAATGGAGTGGATCTTTTAATATACAAATGGTGTAGCCGTAGTACTTGGGCGTTTTATGCACCGTGTAAAACAGCTGGTGCGGGCGATTACTGTCCGATCTTCGTGTAC
Organism: Magnolia officinalis; assembly: GCA_021015155.1. Classification (NCBI taxonomy): domain Eukaryota; kingdom Viridiplantae; phylum Streptophyta; class Magnoliopsida; order Magnoliales; family Magnoliaceae; genus Magnolia; species Magnolia officinalis. Next base: position 133,263,787 of record JAJHSJ010000001.1, on the reverse strand, counting down.
TCATGAGCGCTGTAAAATAGAGGAATCATACGGACCGGTATCCTCTACGGCTCTACCGCATCTCTTTTACACAGGCAGCGCCTAAAACACCCAAGCTTCTGCGGTCCAGCCATGCGTGTATGTAACATCCACTCCATCCAACAGTTTCTATCATCAATTATAGAACCTGGGTCAAACATTCAGCCACATCTACAATTCAGGTGGGCCCACACGACAGAGAACCATGGAGATGGGATGCCAACCATGAGCTCGTGTGTGTGGTCACCATGGTGTGTATTTTTCATCAGATCCGTTAATCATGTGTAAATCACCATGATGAAGTGAAGATACGTAATGATCTTGATCCGAGAATCAACCAGGCCACAAGGTGTGAACTTAAAAGTTTTAGGAGCAATTGACCAGCTGCCTCTAATAGGTGTACTAGACAACTCCGGTTCGGAATCATTCAATGCTCAGCCGGAGAGATTGTAAACTGGTGCCCATGTTTCTGGACTTTTCCATTGGGGCGGTTTTCTGTGTTTGGGCCATCTACACTTGGGATCATGTCATCTATTATCGGATTTAGTAAGACTTGGGAGTGTCTCCCATGTTGGAAAATTTTCAAAATTATATTTTTTTGTAAAATATGAAAATCAAAAAAATCAAGTTGATCTAAAATAAGAACAGGCTGAAGCACGTTTGGAATGTTGTTCTTAAAGTATTATTTGCCCATACTTAAGTAAATTGAGTATGCTGAAAAGATTACAGATAAACCGCTTCTACGATACGACAAGCTGGTGTGGGTCTGCGTTCAGCAAACACGAAGGCTTACTAATGGAACTCTGTTACACAGTCTGACAGAAATACATAAGAAAGGAAAAATCCCATAAGAAAAAGAAAGAAGAAGAATATTTGGAACTTAAATCACTGCACTTGTCTGTTTTTACTGATCTTCAACAACTACTGGTTCAAATGAACGTTATAGACCACACCTCCGATCTAATTTTCAAGCAATGGTTTAGACAAACCTTGCTATACTGCTGGAATCACTGTTGTATATGAGAAGAATGACTTAGGCTTAGTTCGTATGGGTCTGCTGGAGTGGGTTGAGAGATGATTCGAAAACTCATCCAGACCCTCCTTTTATAGACTATGGTGGCTGGGGGTTATAGTCCAGGGAAATAAATCGCATGACCGTTTTCTAGCTATTGGAGAAAACTAGCCGTTTTATGGCCGTTTTCTGACTATTGTACATGAGCCATTAAGCTGCATGTTGACTGTTGTGAGACAGCAGCTAGCCGTTTTCTAGCTATTGGGCTAGCCATGCAGCAGTTACAGCTGGACCCTGCGGACGTGCGAAGTGCAAAGTGCGCCACTAGCACCTCTACAGCTATACTGCCTCACATGCCTACGCCCTCACACCGAGCCCGAACGCGTGTGAACATGCAAGTCCATTTTCCTTTGGTCCATGTGAGTAAGTATTATAATACTCTACCATTCTCATATAAACAACTTTTTCTTCTCATCTTTTTCCAATGTGGGACTATTCCCAAAACCCACAAAAAAGGTATTTTTTCAAACTTTTTTTTAAAAATTATATATATATATATATATATATATATATATATTTTATTAAAATATATTTTAAAATCAATATTTTTGCAACATCCCAAGCATCAGACATGAGGTAGGAACCTGAGAAGTGAGATTTAGCCGGATCTTGCTCTGCTTGATATCGATTCCGAGGTGCGATCTGAGGGGCAATGTTGTCATTGCCTTGGCGTTGATTGGAAGAGTGGAGCGATTGATGCGGCGTTCTAGTATCACACGATCAACTGGATAACTACATAACCGCCAATACGGCATGTTCATCGGTCGTGGTTAATGGCTAAGATCACGCCGAGTATTGTGGACACACCCATTCCAGCTGAAAGGTATAAATAGTTGTCAAATGCAAAAGAACAGGTACGTAAAATCTCTCACCCAAAACTCTACTACACCACTTAGACCCAGATTCCTAGCCTGACTTAGGCATCGGAGGGTCCCCTACTCTAGTCAGGTCTCCTTTATCTTTTATTTATACAGACATCTAGATATCAGAGTCCCAACTCGGAGCTCGATGTGGGTGAACTAGATTTCTGCATCTACGGTATCAACAGTTTAGATCATAGAATCATGCCGTACACGATCTGAAAACCCAATTGGTACTCTAAAAGTAGGCCTAACATTTTAAAACTCCTCTGAAAATAATTATTATTTTTGAGTTATTAGAAATTGCTTCAGTGAAGATATTAGATCTGAGCCCATGGTTAAGTGATCTGAACCGTTGATATGAACAGAATGACCATAAATGGGCCATGCACCAAACCTCATCCAGATCAAATCGATCTTAAAAATAGAATTTTTGGTCGAACATGAAGCACGTTGTTTTTACTATCTTTTCTTTGTTGGCCACATTTACATGTTAGAACTTACCACATGAGTGCAGTCTGCATCATCGGTGAAACTAACGCCATGCTGATAGTATAGCTTACCTAATGAACAGTCCGGATCTGTGATACATGGACCATCAAATAGCTTGATTGGTTTCACGACACACACTCTCTCTCTCTCTCTCTCTCTCTCCCCACAAACTTTCCCAGGATCATAATGCTTGGACGATCAAAATCTCTTATCATTAATTATTCGTTGAGTAGGGACCCTTGATCACTAATCATTCACACCGTTCATCTATTTTACACTAATCTGAAAGTATTTATCATCTTCTAGAATAGTTGATGAGGTAATGACTTACGTACACCGTCCCTCGCTGTTTGAAGAGATTGGATTGGATATGAGTTGCATAGGGTTTATCTGAGCCTGCACATGGATGATCATACTCAACCAGAATATCAATGTTTTACTCGTAAGCATGTCACTGTCTAACCTTCACCTGGCCACTGACGTGTTCTCCACTCGATTGTTTTTTTTTTTTTTTGGGGTGTGTGTCTTTCTGGAAAATCCTTTGACCGGTAAAAAGCCCTCGACCTTTTCTCTTGAAAGAGTCCAAGGATATTTCAAATGAGTAGAGCTTTGCTACTCTGGCAGAGGTTGATGGATGATACGCAGCACTTAGAATTTACTCCGAAATTACACACGTGGCATATAATTAGTCAAATTATGCTGCCCAAATTATGGTATATGTATAATGAAAATTAAGTTTATTTGATAATCTGCATATGAGGTTAGTCGACATTCATTGGACGGTTAACAATGACAGATATCCAACTTTCCTATTTTCACAAACAAGTGTTCACGAATCAAAGGTGAGGATTGATCAACTAATCTTATATTGGTATTGTGATTTAGGCTGCACAATATAGACGGTTCATCTGAGTTAATATTTGTTGCGTAGGCAATTTCCTATTACTTACGTGTCAAGCGTCTTACGCAGCCTGAGTATCATAGAGTCCAGAAAACGAATGTGAATGCATGAAAAATCGTCCAAGCAGATGTCATGGACAGATGGATTGGAAGGAAAATATTGCTATGAAGATTGGATGGCTGTGGTAAGATGAGCTTATCAACGGTTTGGATGGATAAACATGGGCCGGGTTGTGCAGGATGGATGCAGCCGTACACTATTCTCACACGTCTTATGATGCATCACACACTATAATTCCTCTTTTTTTGCGGACACTTCTCAGGGCTGTGAACGGCCGGGCCTGGGGTTCGTCTTGGCCCGGATGTTGAACTGTTTCAGGCCGGGCCTATTCAAAAATCCTATTTTGTAGGCCCGATCTTGGCCCATCGACACACCTATAATTAGGGCTGTACATGAACTGGGCTAGCCTAGTTAACTTGCTCGTCTTGGCCCGAAAAAGCTCAACTCGGAGCTGAGTTCGGTCCGGGATGAGCCATTTTCTTCAGATCGAAATTGAGTTTGGGTCAAGTTCAAACAGGTCTTAATTATCCGACTCGGCCGTTTATATATATATATATATTCCTAAATCCTTACCCTAATAATTTGAGACTAAGAAGTGAGAACGCCGCCCGACCCTAAACCCTTAAACTCTCTCTCTCTCTCTCTCTCTCTCTCTCTCTCTCTCTCTCTCTCTCTCTCATCCCTCTTGTTTCTCCCTCTCTAATCTCTCTTTCTCTCTCTCTCATCCCTCTTGTCTCTCTCTCTCTCTAATCTCTCTTTCTCTCTCTCTCAATCTCTCTCTCCCTCTCTCTTAGTTCACTGCTCATCTTTGAAGTGATAGTGACTCATCCACCTCAAAGGTGTCATTTATTTACAACAATCCAGGCCGTCTAAATCATGGGTCCCTTTGTAGATGGAGCAGGTCCAAAACTGGCTCGAACTCGCCCGATTGCTGACCGGCCGAGTTCAGGCTTGATATGTTGGCCCGATGATCGGGCTGGGCCGGGTTTGAGCTGGGTTTAACCGATGACCTGGCAGGGTTGAGCCCAGTTCAACTCTGTTCGGCCCGATGTACACCCCTACCTATAATAGTTCTGATACACTTATTTAGATGCTAGTTTCGTACGTACGCTATGAGGTGGATGGTGGACCGCAACGAACAACACTTTGTACGTCTCACTAGGTACCTACGTGGTTACAATCAAAATTAGAGAGCCACGTGATTGAATTTTCATTGAGATACAAACCATCCATCAGGTACGGTGCCTCATGTTAGCCATTGAACCCCAGAACCCCAGAATTATGATAATCTGAAGCTCATGCAGGCCACAACATGGTATGGAAATCCATCATGGTGTATATATAAAATACAATCCATTCATCTGATGTGCCTCATGAGGAGAGGGACGCATATCGCAAGACTCGTTACTGAAGTGACGCGTCACCAAGTTCTGTGGGTCCCACTATGATGTTTGTGTTTTATCCACAATGTACATCCATTTGGAGAGATCATTTTAGGGCATGAGCCAAAGAATTAGGTATATCCAAAGCTGTAGTGGATCCCACCATAGAAAACAGTGGAGAGAGTGATGCCCACTGTTGAAACGTTCCTAAGGTCCACCGTGGTGTTTATTTGAGATCAAACCTGTTTATAAGTTAACATAGACACTAAAAAAGGGAAAACACAAATATCAGCTTGATCAAAAACTTTTGTGGCCATTAGAAGTTTTTAATGGTGGGCATCACTCTCTCCACTATTTTCTTCGGTGGGGTCCACTCGAGCTTTAGATCCGTCTCATTCTTTGGTTCACACCCTAAAATGGTCTCTCCAAATGGACTGACAGTATGAATATAAAACATACATCATGGTGGGACCCACACAAATTGGTGACGTCACTTCTAACAAGTCTCGCTACCCGCGTCCCATGAAGAGGGAATAAATAATCAAAAATAAAAATAAAAAATTCCAAAACTCATGCATGCCATACCACAAGAATTTATATTTTATGGTATATTATTTTAGAGTCGTCCATCTAAGTGTTAAGTCAGCCCGATTTTTCAGGGCAGACAATGAGTGGTGTGCCCAATAGATGGCGTGGATTTCATGCATGGTCAGTCGTTTCCCTGCATTAAATGAAGTAACCCATTTAGCACCTAGCCCACAGGCATGCAAGCATTTTTGGAAAACAATCAAGCTCTTTTCCGCCCACCACCGTTTATGCATAAAATCCACTCCGTTCATCAGGTGAATTACTTAATCATAAGTATTGGGGCCAAAAATCAACTAGACCCACAACTAAAGTGGGCCACAGCACAGGGAAAAATGAGGATGAGTCGCCAACCATAGCTAATCCACAACTAGACCCACAGATGTTTGCAAAGTCCTGCCATGCTCCGTTCACAATTGGCCAGTAATGTGGACAATGTAGATTGTCATCCAACTATTCCACCTGTAGACAAATTTCAAAATAGCCCAAACCCAAAAATACGTGGAGCTTTGCTAGCCGGCCGGACATGTACCCCCTTTCCATGTAATTTTCTAGCACCATAGACGCAAATGTTGCACGTGTGTAGGATATCTAATACGTGTATAAGGTGGGGCTCACCATAAAGGTGACTCAACAATCAGCACAGTTCACTAATTACGTGGGACGTTTGCAGTTGCAATGAATTGGATTTTTATCAAATGATATTTCACATGCATTGTCATTCAAATAGTATTGTCAGCCAAAAATAAATAAAAATAGATAATGGCATGGAAACAACATTTTCAGATAAAATGAGTTCATAGAAATAGCATCACCGAAACATCATTTCCTTGCAATGGAACTTTAAAAAAAAATAATAAATAAATAAATAAAATAAAATAAAATTCAGAAAGCCAGATGAACATGTTATAATCTAATTTAGAATGTTACACTCCAATTGTAATTTTAACATCTAACATTCTCTCCCTAGAGAGTTCTACTTTGAGTCGCAGACATGCAATTGTCAAAAAACCAGATTCCCACGCTTGTGAGATATTGGGCATTGAGAAGACAGACCCCAATTTTAATATGCCTTAGCACCAAAGTCAGGCTGGTCCCTCATCAGGTCAGGTGGTTCTCCTTTTAGCAGTTATCCATTTTTCATATACATGATTTTGTGGCAGTAATGAAAAATTTCAAAATGAAATCGATTCTAACCTCTATAAAAAATATAACTAAGACAAAATCCAACACACAGGAAAGCCACAAGAGAAGAAAATCAGACAATACTTACTGTTTTGGTGAGAAATTCTCCCACCAAAAAAACTGGTAGAGGAGAGAGGCATTTGTTGGGATGCCTTGCACAAACCTTAGGATTTAACCTCCCGAAACAAACTAGAATTATGGATAATAAAGCAATGAAATAAATCAAAGCATCAATCACACACCACACAAGAGATTTTTACGTAGAAAACTCTCAAAGAGGTAAAAACCACGGGACCTCGTCCAGATCAACAATCTACTATGAAGTAGAACGTTACAATCTTGTTCACTCACGCAGGAGTGGATAAACAATAAGAAAAATAGAGAAAATGGAGAGATCTAACTGATTATGAGGACATAGAAGCGCTGAGATATAAATTGTAAAGTAGAAAACCTCCACGCAAGCAGAACCTCCCTTCTATAAGCTTCCTCTCTCTCTCTTTCTCCTTCTCTCTCACCTTTGATAGCCCCAAACCCTTTAGCAAATCCCTTGTAAAGCTTTAGGAAACTCTCTTGTTGTCCCTAGAAAAACCCTAGGCAACCCCTTTTATAGTTTAGGAAACTCCTTTCCGCATCCCTGTTGCGAAAGGACTCAAATCCGCAGTTTCGCGCAAAATTGCGGAACAAACTGCGTAACCTTCGACTAGTCGAACCTAGTCTTCGACTAGTTGTAGGACCCATTCGACTAGTCGAGACATTCCTTCGACCAGTCGTAGCTACAGTAAAAAACAGCAAAACAACTCGCTGGACTTTGAGTCGAAGTTACGACTCGAATCTTCGACTGGTTGACCACCAGCCTTCGACCAGTCGAACAGGGCTCTCGACCGGTCGAAGATGGGTTAAAAAAAACCCATCAGCATTTTCAGCCATTATGAGAGAAAGAGAGGAAGCCACTACAAGAGAAGGCCATCAAGGTCCAACACACCGCGGATGCACACATATATGAATTAAGCAAAGTATTTCAATCGTATAACCAAGTCCAATCACAAACACTTCGGATTTAACATCAAAAAACTATTTACAGGAAAAAACCACAGCACAAAACAACAATAATGCACTATAAAAATAGAAAATAACAAGAGATAGAGATTACGCGATTAAAACAAGCCTCAAATCTCTCTTACAAGCCCTTGAAACTCTAGGAACGAATTTGAAAGCTCTTAATTAATATCCCCTATTTTCAATTACACTAATATATATAGCCTCTATGAGAATTAAAATCGAAATACGAAACAAATCCCGCGCTTCAATGGCATTGAATAACTTTCGATAGCATCAAACCTCTTCGATGTCATCAAACTAAACACTAAAACATTCCAGCAACTAAAAATATAATTTTCAAATTTTCTTACTGATACTTCGATTGGACTTTGATGTTATCAATGGTTCGTCGATGGCATTGAACTCACGTCGAGCAAGACACCTAAAGTGTCCAACAACCAATTGTGAGATTTCTAAATTTTTTTCGATGGCATCGAAGTCTACTTGATAACATCGAGTTGTCATCAACAGACCTATTAATTACAGATTTAACACATCAATCAACAAAAGCTCACATGAATTTTCATTAGGACATACATTAACAACTTTGCAAGGCAGGTGATCTTAATTCACCCACACAGATGGCACATGACACGTGTGGAACATCTAATGTAGGGGATTTCAGATGCACAGTTGTAAGTAGGCAATTATCATTCCTTGTTCTATGTATGTTGCTTCAACTTAGAAATGAATATAACAAAGACATGGATGTGTGTGCACGCAAACATGCATCTGAATTTGTATTCCATGCATTTGAAGCTTCACATGTGTCACACGTACACTATATTGGAACTGTTCATTCAACGAGTCAAATTATGAATGGGCCATATCCCAAATATCACACTGTTTGGATCATGCTAACCCTTTCATCCATCACGTACAAACACCCATTTAAAGCCAAATAATCAACGGCTAAAAATGTAACTATACGTAATCGTTCGATGACACTTTCAATGTCACTTCGATGGCATCAAACAACCTTTGACAGCATTAAACCTCTTTGATGTCATCGAACTAAACACTAAAACGTTCCAGCGACTAAAAACATATTTTCCATATTTTCTTGATGGCACTTTGATGGTACTTTGATGTCATCAACGACTTGTTGATGGTATCGAACTCGCATCCAGCAAGGCACCTATAGTTTCCAACAACCAATCATGAAATTTCTGAATTTTTTCGATGGCATCGATCATTCTTCAATGGCATTGAAGTCTACTCGATGACATTGAGTTGTCATCAACAGACCTATTATAGATTTAAGACATCAATCAACAAAAACCCACGTGAATTTTCTTTGGGACATACATTAACAACTTTGCAAGGCTGGTGAACCTAGTTCACCCACACAGATCTCACAGGACACATGTGGAACATCGGATGCAGGTGATTTCAGATGCATAGTTTCAAGTGGGCAAGTATCATTCCTTGTTCTATGTGTATTGCTTCAACTTAGAAATGAATATAACAAAGATATGGATGTGTGTGTACATAAATATGCATCTGGATTTGTTATCCATGCGTTTGAAGCTTCGCATGTGTCACACGTAGACTACATTGGAACTATTCATTCAACGGGTCAAATTATGAATGGGCCATATACCAAATATCACACTGTTTGGATCATGCTAACCCTTTCATCCATCACGTACAAACATCCATTTAAAGCCAAATAATCAACTACTAACATTCAGTCTAGAGAAAAGTCCATTTATTAGATGGTTGGGATAGGCTATCAAGGTCACTTTTGTTAGTGTTGAATCAATGATGGCCCCCACATGATGCATGGTACAGATAATTGTACATCGTTCAAACTAATACCTTGATAATACAAATAATCAATTATACTAGAAATTGAAGTTATATAAAAGTTTTTTTAAAAAAAACTTCAATTTAAGTGGACATTAATACTATGATGGTAGTAGTTCAGATTGAAACCTAAAAGACGGGGAAGGAAAAATCCTTGCATTTCCAAATCATACCTGTAACACCACCTTTCAAGTGAGAAGGACATACACCCAATTTCAGTATCACATCTCAAACCTAAGAGCTAGCTGGAAATGCTGGCTGTTGCCTGTCAAGAACATCAATCAGCTTCTTGGCTATTGCACTTGCATACACAGAAGAGCCTTCACTTATCTGTAGAAATACCACCACACATTAACCAAGGGATTGGCTATTTGTCACCTTTTTTAGAGTCTTTCTTTCTACTACAATGCGACAACTGCCTGTACTGTTTACTCCCATGAGTCGAACCATGCATAGGGTCCACCATGATGTACGTATCATCCACTCCGTCCATCAGTTCGGGGACCTTTATATTCACTGTACTGATAAAAATCAGCTCTGTAAAAGACTCAGTTGGGCCACACCACGGGAACAATATAAAATCAACCTACAACTCTAAATTCACTCCTGTGTGTCCCACCTGAATTTTTTTTCCTCTGTTTTCTAATGTCTCTTCATATTAGTGGGACTCACCTGATGGATGGGTTGGGTGGCATATAAACAATACAGTGGACCGAGGAAAATTTCTATGGTGGGCTTCCCCATCCCCATCCCAAACTGCTCCCTGTCTTGTGGCCAACTCAAGTTTTCGATCAGCCTGATATTTGGGGTCAGGTCGTATCATGAGATTAGTCAAATGATGAACGGAGTAGATGTCACAAAAACACATCACGATGGGTTCACAGAGCTCAGATGTTGCATGCTCTTCCTACACCGTATGTTGCAAAAGATTCAGAGGAGCCAAATTACAGTGATAGTACACCACCATTTTGATAAAACTGGTGTGCCTCATCTACCATTGATGTGGCATTCATGCAAATCAATCCAGATATCTGAAATTGTTGGATGGAACCAAGAACAACCCACACCGATCAAATTATCTGAACCATATCTGATCTAGCTCAATGAACATGGGTCATGGACAGTTTCATTTTCAACCATTTATTTGATAGAACACATGGTTTGTAATATTTGATAAATGGCCTCACAATTTGGACAACCTGATTGAAATAATCAAAGTATTCAAAGGGTATAGTAATGACCTTTGTATTGAACATGAAGATGTGATAATCGCCGATGTTGCCGCCAGCCACCTGAAGCAGCTCCATCTGGAGCTCGTCGATGATCTTCCCCACTAGGAGCAAGCAATTCATCTTCTTCCGCTGCGTGAGCTTGATGTTCACCTCATCATCAATGATGCGGACATCGACAATGGTGTCCTTGGACTTCCTCAGCAGCCAAGAGCTTCTCAGCGATCCATTGAATGACTGCTCGCGATCGGTCAGAGGCTTCATCGATGAGCTCTCCATGTCAGCAGGGGCCGCCTCATCACCCCTCTTGTGTTTCTCGCTCCTTTCCCTCCCACATCTCTTCTTATCCACCAATAGTTTAAGCTCATCGATGGTTCGTAGAAGTTCGTTAATGTAGTCGATCCCATCGGCAACAATTGAGGCTCTATCAGTCTTTTAATTCAGAAGACGAAAGGGAAAAAAAATGCAAATCAGATAGAATTTATCAATGGATGGTAATAGAGAAAGGAAGATCAAATGTAGAAATAATCCAAGCAGAAGAGATTTGAAAAAAGAGCAGAAAACTCCCTAGACTGGAAATCTGTATACTAGTGGGGCCCATGGTTTCATTTATCCAAACCATCGATACTGTGGGGACCACCTTAGATGGTCATAGCACCATAGAATATTTGGCCTTTACTTAATTGAACCATTGATGCACATTCCTTTTTAGCTATCAGCAGGCCATCAGTTGAATGATTAGGATCTTTCTCATCTGGGAGATTTTTAGTTCTTGGATATCGACACTGGGCCAAAAATATCAATGGCTTAGATCAGTGGACCATATTTCTCAGTTGTACGAATAGAAAACCCTAGTGCATTGTATATAAATTACAAACTCTCAGTGTAGAATGAGGTTGCACATTGCCATGTTTAGGCCTAGAGATTGTACACTAAGCACGTTAGGGTTTTCAATCTGTAGAAGTGGGGCCCATGCTTCTATGATCCAAAACATTGATGTGGTGGGAACTACCATGGATGGATGGTCAGTATAAAAAGTCCCCTATATTGGAAGATATTGGCCATGGAGTAGTTGGCCTTCTATGTTGGTCGAATGGGAACCGTTGATGCATTTCCATTCAACTACTTCTTTGTTGGCCGCCTATTCAGATGTCTTAGTATTTTTCTGAACTGGGTGTGGCCCATAATACCAACTGTTAGGATCACAAGAGGATGGGGCCCACTTGCACAAACTGGAAAGACAAACGGTACTCTTAAGATCTGTTGTAGTGTTTGTATAAGATAGCTCATAAGCTATGCACCACTGTTCCGTTTATACATCATAAGAATGGACGGTGGATGATCGACTATTGCTGAAAGAAAAGAGTTTTTCAGGAGATGTGATTTGAATTTGAATTTGAATAGAATACCTTTGTTGGGTTTGGAACAAGAGATCCCAATGCCTTGAATCTCTCATTCAAGTGCTCTCTCCTTTGCCTTTCAGTAGCAAAATGGTTGGTTCCTCTCACCTCTCCTTTACGCAAGCCAGGAATCTCTCTCCTAAAATCAAGAACTGAAGTCTCAAACTGCCTTCCATCTCCCTCCTGAAAAACACCACCATTCCCCTCGCTATCATCTGCTCCACCGAAGTATGATCCGCCCATCGAGCCCGGCAATTCATAGCTATGTGGCAATGTATGGAAGAGGTCCCGAAACATGGGCGGTTGCGGCGGGAAATTCAGTTGGAGCGGTGGGTCATACAGCGCAGTCGACGCCGACGTGCTGTCGGCTGTTGGGAGCTCGCCAAGGAAGCCCAAACTAGTTTGGAAATTATTGGTTGTTCTTCTGGCAGGTCCCCCATCGAAAGAAATTGAGGATGTTGGAAGAACTGGAGGGACCGAGCACCGCGGTAAGTGTAGGAGGTTGAGGAGATCAGGCGGGCCGTAGGGAGAGTTTGTGAATGGGGCTGAAGTGATGTGTTGGAGATTTTGTTGTTCTTGTTGTTGGAGCTGAAATTGGTGCTGCTGTTGGTGAAGATGGTGGTGGATGCTGGTATCTTGCATTTCGTGTATGTGGCCTGACTCCCAACTGGGGTGATCGAGCGGTGGGTGGGACTCTTCTAGCATGTCTTGCATCAGATGGCTGTTGTATTCCTGTTGGAGATCGAAGCCGAGCTGCTGTTGGAGGTCGATTCCAATGGTACCAGCTTCCTCGGAGGGGTTGTTTCTGGAGATGTCTTCAAAGGAGAAGCTGGATAGCCTGAGGTTGTCTTCCAAGCTGTTGTTGTGGTTGTTGTGGTTGTTGTTGTTGTTGCTGCTGTTATTGTTGTTGTCGTTGTTGTTGTTGCTGCTGGCCATGGCTGCTAGGCCTGGGAAGTTTGTGGCAGTTTGAGGTGGGCCATCAACTACTGGTCCTTGCAGTAGGTGACGATCATGAGAATCAATGTAGTCACACTCACCATACATCTTCTATTATTATTATTTTATTCTATTTTAGATAGTGATGTTTGGCTCCTTGATTTGTGGGCCTTTGTCTGCATCAAATAACATAAAAGGGTTGGGATCAATCATTCAATACAAGGTGCAAGACACATGAGAAAATAAATATATGAGTGCCCCAAAGGCCTAAATCATGTGTTTGTAAGCTCTACAGACCTGTGGAGAAATACCAGGGCTTCTTCTCAGGCTAACAGATGTTGATGGAGAGATCTAAATCTTAGAGAAAATCATGTAATTTGGATGGTTTTGGCTAAAGACTAAAGAGAAACCCGAAAAAGAGGTGTTGGAACTGGAGAAGGTTGAGAGAGAGAGTTGGAACTGGCGAAGGTTGAGAGAGAGAGAGAGAGAGAGAGAGAGAGAGAGAGAGAGAGAGAGAGAGAGAGGAACTAGAAAGCTAATGGGATCATGAGAAACATAGGAAGAAAGCAAAATAAGAACAAACCAGATGAGAAAGGCAAATTTTGAGAACCCTAGCCAAAACGGAAAAGAAGAGAGAGAGAGAGAGAGAGAGAACCCAGATGAGAAACAGCAGATTTAAACACCCTAAAGAGCTAAAAAGAAGAAACAGGAAAGGAGAGAGAGAGAGAGAGAGAGAGAGAGAGAGAGAGAGAGAGAGAGAGTTCTGAGAAGAGGGATTTGATCTTTTGCTAATAGAGAAAGAGGGAAGGGAAGCTCAGAGATCTGAATTCCCCAAATCTGCCTTTCCAAGTAGAGAGAAGTAGTTACTGAGATTCCATCCTCCTAATTTTGGGCCCCACTCTTCATATCTTCTTTCCTTCTCCATTCCGATATTGCGCGTGATGATCGTCTACGTACGTCCCTTTGATCGTTTCCCCACCTCTCCATCTCCCATCGTTATAATCTCCAACCTTCTAACTGCCTCTCCTTTTTCACATATTTACTTAAATGCCCTGTTGCTCAACTCACCCAACTGCCCTTACCTTTGTATTGTTTGAGCGGTTGATATTGAACCGGAATATCGCCAACACCCGATCTATGTGGGGTCCACAATGTTTCGTATGTAACATCCACTCAGTACATCAGGTTCTTTCCTCCGTTCTATTCTCCCAGAAAAAACAATCTGCCACGTTCAGAACTCAGGTGGGCCACACCACAGGAAGCAATGGGGATATGATGCCAACCATAGATTTTTGTGTGGGGCCACCATAGTGTGTGCCTTTCATCAAACCCATTGATCAGACGTAGGTCACCATGATGAAGTGAAAATAGGAAAGAAAGCCTCCCCTGAAAACTCAGCAAGGCCACACCACATGAAATTAAATGTTTTTTGAAGAATTTTACATTATCCATGGAGTTGTGCCCCATCTTAGTTGTCTTCCGAGCAGATCCTTTGTATTGTACAGTTCAAATATGGATTCTCACCTTATGGACGGGGTGGATTTACATAAACAGATTGTGGTCCCCACATAGCTTGGGTGTTTAACGTGCTGTGTAAAACATGTGCCGTAGACAATCCCAGTCTGTTGCAATTACGGTGGAAGAGAGTCGGGTCCACCCGACTGGTCAATGGACTCGTCCTTGGAGGTGTACACGAGTCAAACCAAGTCGAGCTTGTCACAGCTCGACTCGACTCGGCTCGGCTACTAGCTGATTATAGACATTGAAAGTTGGCTCCTACGCTGATTTATATTTTTTTTTGTTTGGGGGTAATTAGGCTGATTTGTGGATGTTGGAGTCGCCACTAGCTGATAAATCTCAGAATCCCGCAGTTGGTTAGAATCCGCGGAATACGTCAGGTTGGAGAAATCCGGAGATTCTCCTACCTTAGATTGACTCCTGATCTGCGATCCGGGATTCCAGGTAAGGGACCTCGGTTACAAAGAGGGAAGGTGTTAGGCACCCTCTTTGCCCGTACACATGTACGGTCTCTACTTAGTGTGGTATGAAAATCTCAAGGGATGTATGATGTAATTGAGATAGGACTAGGCACACACATGGATTCCTGATGTGACAAGATCCAATATTTCGGCAAACCACAGAGCATACGTCCAACGACATGTCTAGAAGGTGGATGTGATGATGCTTATGTAAAAAGTAAAAAGACTGGACTAGATCAATAAGAATTTCTGATGTGACAGGATCCGTAGTACGGCAAGTCACAGAGCATACGTTCACTAGAGATCTAGAAAAGCATGGGGGGTTGAGAATGGAATAAATGTCATGGTGAACGCTTGGATGTGGCTGAATGGATCTTTGGCTTGATCTTGAGTAGGCTAAGACATGAACCGAACCATGACCAATCTGAGCTAGGCTTATGGATTGGAAAGGTTAAGAGGAAGGCTAGGGGGTGACTTGAAAGATCAGAACTTTGAAGGCTTGGGTGCTCCTTCCCACTCATTCACTCTCTTCCTTACTCTATTTCTTTCTTACTCTCTTAAGCTTTGGGAATGAGAAGTGACTTCTTGGTGTGTGTTAAAAAATGAAGAGGAGAGGGCTATTTATAACCTTCTCCAATGGTTCTATGATAAATTTTGGATTTGAGAGGGGTGAAATCTGATGTGGCAAGTGGTGATTGGTTGAGGGGAGAGAGGTGCCACGTGGCGCACTCTCATTGGCTGTTGGGGTTGGTAAAATGGTAAATAGGCTCGGATTGGGGGGCATTTTCTTAAGAGAGTTGACTTTCGAACGTTGGGACAGCTGTCCCCAGATGTTCACACACGAGCCGCAGGTGGTGGTACTTCGAGTACCACCAGCTGTAGTCAGACTACCGTCGGGCAAGGGTTCGGGCCGGGCTCAAGCATGTGGGCTTTGTTTGGTGCGCTGGTTCATCTGGTGGTCTCCTTTTGGAGTTTTTGGCTAGTCCGAGTGTATTTCTAGGCTGACTTGGCTTGAATAGGTCCTAGATTTGAGACTTTGGGTGAGGTTTGAGAGTTTCTAGTGGTTTAGATTAGGTTTTCGAGTTCGGGTACGGTTCAGATTAGGGTTTCGGGTTCGGGTAAGGTTTGAATTAGGGTTTCGGGTTAAGGTTCGGATTAAGGTTTTCGGGTTCAAGTTAAAATTGGGTTTCGGATCGGGTAAGGGGCTCAGATCTAGGGATAGGGTATAGGCAGGGGTTGTCGATGGGTTTTTTACTTGTGGATTGAAGTTTGAAATTTTGGGTCAGGATTTTATGTTTAAGCTGGGGTAGGGGTTGGTTTGGATATGATCATGATTCCTTGATTGTCTTAGCCTTCTTGAGATGTTAGCTTGGGTGGGGTGTCTACGATGCCCCTCTTTTACCAATGTTATGGGCAATCGAAGGTCAAAGAGAGTGGACACCCCACCCTTCAAGTCAGAAAGGATAGTGATTCGAATATATTGCCTAACATTGTATCATTATCGGTTGACTGTTTAGAGGAGAATGACTTGCACATATCACGAGGGTTGAGGAAAACGTTGTGATTGTCCTCTGCGCATTTGTCGCGGCTTTACGGGTCGCCAATCACAACCTTTTCATATCAGATTGTTAATAGCATTGGAGGGTAAGTCTAAAGGTAGGGCCTCTAAGCGTTGGTGCGACTTTACGAGGATTCTCGTACTGTTAGGTCTGTCGTTCCTTTGCTACGTAATCACCCTAGGAGTATTCGATTCATTTGATTGTCAAAGTGGTTAGCTGCCCTGCCCGTTAGTGCGGCCTTACAGGGAACTCACTACGCCAATTGGAATCAATAAAATTTTGCGAACAACATCTCGGACTAGGTATATGCAGGTAATCCTTTGTCATGCAGTCTACTAATTCGGATACTTTGGTTATAATGGATTGTTGTCACTTTGAGTTTGACTATTCTTTCCAGAGATAGATCCACTTACCTCTACTAGCATTCGTACGACTGTCCATATATAGAGATCGGGCCAATCGTACATGTATCATGTACGAATTTGATCATCTTCCAAGGGAAACTGGGAGAGTACGAATCTTATTTAGCTATTTGCACTGATCGCAACTGGAGAATATGGAAGATTCCTCAGTGTTCTGCGTGTCGCATGCGTTCCTTGAAAACTTTGTTTGAAAACTATTCCCTTCGGAACTAGACTCCTCGAGGATTTTATTTGTAGATTCTTTTGAATTTATTTTTTTTGAAAACATCCGTTCAATCTCGCAGGGGGGCGCGTCGTTTGGTTTTTATTTGTAGAAAAGTTAAGGTTTTTTTTGAAATTTTAGGATTTTGAAAGATCCGTCCAATCTCATGGGCGGTTGAGATCGTTCGGTTTTATTAACGGATGGGGCTAATTATATACTTCTTTTTCATTCCTTTTAGTTTTTTTTTTTTTTTTTTTTTTTTTTTTTTTTTTTTGCAATATCAAGGTATGCTTTATTGAGATTCTCAATTTCTCGCGAGAATTTGAACTTATCATGGGATTTTGAGAAGGATATTTTATTATATTATTTTTTTCTTTTTGTCTTTTTATGGAGGTAATACCCAATAGGCAGAAAGGAAAACCGGTTGCTCCAACCCACCCTAGGGGACAAGCCTGCTACCCCATGCTACTTTTGGTCGGGCGGCAGTCAGACTACCGCCGGCGGCAGTCCGACTACTATCGGTCTGTTGTTTGGTCCAGTGGTCTGGTCGTGCATTGGTCCGATCGACGACACCTCTTCCCCTATTTGAATTCAGCACTTGGGACGTCGAGGGGCTCCATTGTGGTCCTTGGAAGCTATCTTGGTGGAATTTTTGTAGATTTTAGCTTGTATTTTCCTTGCATTTTCTTCCTTTCCATTTTTAAGTAATCTTGACCAATGGATTTTGCTAGATTTTGGGTGGACCACTATTTGAGGAGCTACGGATGGGTTGGATCTTCTTTTAGATTTTGGGAGGGCCGAGATCAAGGCTGTTTATCTCAGCCGTTGGATCTTGTTGGATTTTTATTTTGGGCCAAATTATTAGCTTTTTTTTTTGGAGTTTTGGTTATTATCATTTTTTTTTGTTAGAGTGGGTGTGATAAGAAAAGGGCCCCACCTTTTATTGGAATTTTTTTTTTTGTTTTTTTTTTGAATGATCTAGACCGTGGATGATGATTTGGGGTCCACTTGAGTGTTTTGATGGTGCAGACTTTGATGGTTGGTCATCTTTGTGGATGATGTATGGATGAGATTTTTCAAGTGGGCCCCACATCATGATCTTTTGACATGGCCAGATACATTTATTTGAATATATGCTCTCAGAGATGGATGTGTGGAGGTAGGCCCGAGTTATGGACATGCGGCTGGGCTTTGAAGACAGGCCTTGAAAATGGCATTTTGGAATGGGCCTTTTGAAAATGGATCTTGTGGGCTTTAGAAAACGGGCCTTATGGGCTTCTTTTGGAAAGTGGGCCTTAACATGGGCTTCTTGAAATGGGCCTTGGCATGGGCTTGGACCTTATGGGCTTTTTTGGAAAGTGGGCCTTGAAATGGGCTTTTAAAATGGGCCTTGGAATGGGCCTTTTGAAAATGGACCTTGAAATGGGCTTGGGCCATATGGGCTTTTTTGGAAAGTGGGCCTTTACATGGGCTTTGAAATGGGCTTTAGAATGGGCCTTTTGAAAATGGACCTTGAAATGTGCTTGGGCCCTATGGTCTTTTGAAAATGGGCCTTGGGCATGGGCTCTTTTGAAATGGGCCTTGGAATGGGCCGTTTGAAAATGGTCCTGGGCATGGGCTCTTTTGAAATGGGCCTAGGAATGGGCCTTTTGAAAACAGACCTGGGCCGCTGACTTGTATTGGAGCTTGCAGAGAAGGATACTTACCTATAAACCTTGTTTGTGCAGCATGCCTCGTCGTGACAGGAATGAGGTCGGTCCCTTTTGCCAGTCGACCGATCCTTGTTATGTACCTCGAGAGGGTCGTCACCTTTCTGACGTGGCTCGGGAAGGTGGCGCACCTGCTATCCTGAGGGGGCACGGGGTCAGGACACATTTGCGTGACTGGTTTCATGATGCAAATGAACAGGCATATGTAAATAAATATCAAAGATTCAAAGTCTTCCAAATACATTCCAAAAGGACCAATACTTCGTGTTTGCAGTTGCAGTGAAATAATATTACAGATCATTCAACATTCAGGCAAAAAAATTAAAAAATCGAAAATAATTACTGATCTGTAGGTAGAAACTCGTCACGAATCTCAATCTCCTCTTCTCATCATCATCATTCATATCTCCTCCCCATATCGGGCGTAACCATCTTGCGTACAAATCAACGCTTCAACTGTGTTTGGCGAAAGTGAGCTTCGATACTTGTTCACAACCTTGCTCCCTGTGCTGAATGAGGATTCTGATGCCACTGTTGAAATTAGTATTGATAATATGTCCCGTGCCATCACAGATAATGTAGGGTATTTTGATTCACTAACCCTCATCTTCCACCATTCCAACACATCAAATTCAGCTCGCACTACGATTGGCTCTTTGAGGTACATTTCTAATTCTGATTCCTTAGTATCAACTCCCATTCGTGCTTGTCCCAAATATGATATGTATTCATTTAGCACATACGGATTACCAGGTACAGAAATATCTGCATCTCTACTTTCTTAAACACCCGCTGCAGGTAAAGTATTAACATACGATTTATACAGATCTTCAAGGGCTTCACGAACCTTAGACGTCTCTACTGCGCCGCTCTTTCAGTAGGATAAAGCTTCATGAAAATAAAGCTAAACAATCCCATATTACAACGGGGATCAAGAACAACTGCCAAGGACATCAACAGATGACAATCATCCCAGTATTTATTGAACTTCGTCTTCATACCAACTGTCATCTGGCGTATGAAATCTGGACCCGCACTGACATTTTTTTTTGTAGTGCATGCTTAATCTTTCAAAGAGCGGAAGAAACAGATTTGCGGTTGGATACTGATTCCCAGAAAAAATCTTCGTGCAATCATAAAAAACTTAGAGAAATGTGTGAACTTGTTGTGCTTTGGCCCAATCATTTGTGCTCGGAACCAAGAATATGTTCTGTCACGCGTCGCGTATTCAGGAAATGCAAGCTGTAATTTCATTGCCGCATCTAACATTTCATAGGTCGAGTTCCAACGTGTAAAGACATCTAACTTCAACATGTTTTTTAGATGGCACATTCAAACGTTGGATGATGTCATTCCATACACTCAGTCTCGATGGCGACCCCCTTATATATTTCACACTTTCTCTTATGTTCTCTATAGTGTCGTCGATTGCTTTCAGCCCTTCTTATACAATCAAATTTACAATATGGGCACAACATTTAACCTGAAATATTTTCCTTCAAAAAATAAATTTCTGTAGCCTGAACTGGTTACGTAAGCATGAAATGACACTGTCATTTGATGAAGCATGTCTAAAGTTATTGCTGAAATTTTCTTCTCAATGCCCCAACCTTCTAAGACAACTGTAGATGCAATCTGAAATAAGTAAACCAGTATGTGGAGGAGGAAGGTGTTTAAAGTTTAAAATTCTCTTGCATAGTTTCCAATCCTTATCGACATAGTGAGCGTTATGAAATGTATCTTTTTCTTTGATTGGACGCCGTCTATAAATCAGAAGTCAAAGCTATTCTGGTCACTGAAGCTAAAACTTCTTTTAGTTAATCTTCTCATTTGCGTACATCTTCATGCTTTCTCGCTACATGTGACGCGGGAGACATTCTCGGCCCGAGGGTTAAGGAATTGACAGAAAGCCCTAAACCATTTACTGTCAATCATTCTGAAAGGTTTTTCTTCCAAAATCACTAATCTAGCAAACCATTCATTCAGCTTCCTTGTCAAACTTATGAGTGGACACTACGCCTTGGGAGTCGTCCCCTTCTGACTCGTAAATGACAGCGTCTGTTGGCCAGGAGGAGGGAGTCTTGCTTTCTTAGGACACTTCTTCAAATGTCTAATTAGAGGTGTCGTAAATCCTCTTGAATCTTGCTGAATAACCCTTGCAGTGATTACACTTTATCTTCTGTACACCGTTAACTGTCACATCTTCAAAATCATCCCATACTGCTAATCTCTTCTTCTTCCCTTTGCATGCGGTTTGTCTGTGTGTGTCTCCTCTACAATTAGAGGGAGATGTGGCCGATGCACCATTCCAGGGGTATTTGGGCTTTCATCCTGACTAGCCATCTATAAAATAAAGTTCTAGACATGTTATACGGCTATTATACCTAAGGTCCTAGATGGCTAGACCACTAGATGGGCATAATTACTTAACTGTCTAAATCAGTCACTCATTCAAAGTTAGATAGATTGTAATGCTTCATTTTCCAATTTAAATGCTACGCCGAAATTCCGGCAGCATCTCCCCTTATCTCTGTAGAATATATTAATTTGTATTGATTCTCATGTCAATCATCAACACAAAGTGTGGACATTTGACGACGGAAATAAATACATGAAATATATCCAGAGAGAAAAAGAAGGAGAGACGAAACCAGAACAGGCATATGCATTTAAATTGGAAATAAACGAAGACATTACAATCTATCTAACCCTGAATGTCCAAAAAGGGACAATTTGAGCAATTTCTATGCATCCAAGAACACACTGAATCTATGTCTGGCAACATAGAAATCCTCAAATGGGTAAATGATTATCCTATACTACAAGTCTACAACTACTAGAACAATACAAATAATTCATATCTATGTAAACAAAGGAGCATGCTGAAATTGACATTCATCATCTAGCTAACTAATAACAAAATGTCAAATGAAAAAACCAAAGGCATCTTAAAGTGGTAGCATCAACACTAATAAAGTAACAAGTAAACTGTCATTTATAAAGTAAATTAAGAAACATGGAAAACATAACTATTAGGGCATGGGACTTGAATAGTAAAGGATAATAATTAACATATTTCTATAGTAACATTAACATATTAATATAGAAATTGTTCATCGCTCGGGGCCTCACTTCGTAGGTGAGATTGTTGTGATTCAACTATTTGTTCGTTGCTCGACTGAGCTTCGTAGACAAGATGACCGGGGTTTTGACGATAATTTGTTCGTTGTAGAGTTGAACTTTGTTGGCAAGATAGTCGGATAGAGTCATAGAGATGTAAATATATATATATATATAGATATATATATATATATATATATATATATATGATATATATATATATATATATATATATATATAGATATAAATTTAAGGGCTTGATCCAAAAAAAAAAGAGAGGATATTAAATCTCAGGTGGACCACACCACAGGAAAACAGCAGTGATTGGATATCCACCATTAAAATCATCCCAAGGCCCACTGTACTGTTTATTTGACATCCAATATGTTGATTAGGCCATACAGGCCTATATGGGGGAAAAAAAACAAATATCAGCTTGATCCAAAACTTTTGTGGTGTACCTTACCGTGGGATCCAAAAAATGAGGCAGAATCCGAATCTCAAGTGGACCACCCCAAAGGAATCACAATCGTTTCCTGTGGTGCGGTCCACTGTGTTGCAAAATGGATGGACGACGTGCATATAAAATACATGCATCATGGTGGGGGCACAGGGCGGAAACGGACGGATAGTGACCCTGCGGTCGGTGATTGTGGGCCCCACCGTGATGTATGTGTTTCATTCTACCGTCCACCCATTTTTTTTTCCTGATCATTTTATTAGGTAATCCCAATATTAGGTTAATCTCAAAACTATATTAAACAATTTCTATATTACATATATTAAACAATTTTTAAATAAAAATAAAAAATAAAAATCAAACCCACACATTACGGGCGAGCTGGGCAGGAACGACCGATAGCTGCGTGCAGGGCAGGGCGATGACGGACGAGTGGCAGCTTGACAGGGACAAGCTGCGACACCGGAACAAGTGGCAGGGACGAGCTCCGTCACCGAACAGGGGCACTGGACAGGCCGCAGGGACGAGCGGCAGGGTCTAGAACCGTCGGACAGGGGACAGGGGCGAGTGAGAGAGAGAGAGAGAGAGAAAGAAGAGGGACGACGGATCCGGAGGGCGCTGGGAGGGGAGGGAGGGGAGAGAGAGAGAGAGAGAGGGTTTTTTTTTTTTTCAAACAGGTTTGGGCGCTCGCTGGTTGAAAATGATGGGGGGGTGGGGTAAGGCTTTTTTTGGGCGCTCGACTGCTCGCTGGTTGAAAATGACGGGTGGGTGGGGTAGGTTTTTTTTTGGCGTGCTTATATATACAGGTACGAGTCGAGTACCAAGTCGAGTACCTCTAGACTCGTACTCTACTCGTAATCTAAACGAGCAATGAAAACCCGCTCGTACTCGGCTCTAACTTAGGCGAGTCGAGTACGAGTCGGGTATTCCGAGTCAAGTCGAGCGAGTACTCGAGCCTTAGTTTGCTCGTGTACAGCTCTACTCACAACAGAGCTAAGGTTTGGCCTGATCCTGACCCGGAATAAATGCCACAGTCGGGACTGATCTCCGTCCCAAAGGCTCGGTCATTGCATGGCCTACCTTCAATCGAAACAGAGCTTCGGTTCAACTCAGCTTTAGTTTAAGAACAGAGGCCCAGACTAACAGTTTCCTCAGTCTGCCGCGCAGCCATTGTTTGGCCCGGGCTTGGACTGAAACGGAGTCCGTTTATCTAATCCTGATTTGACCATGGTTGGCGTCCTGAGCTAGCGTGGAAACTCTACAGAGAGCTCCAAACCAAAGCTTTAATGTGCCTGCAAATCATGGCCATTGCTTGGCTCATTACTAGGCTGATACAGACATCCCAAGGCCCCATCCTAGTTGAAACGGAAAGAAAGAAATAGAAGTAGATGATTACCTACAATGGGTGGATTCTCGAACTGCAACGGGAGAGATGACTCCCTGTTCCCCTTAATACGAGTTGCCTAGGGCTACAGGACCCATTTTATAGGGGGTGAGAGAGAGGGAACGGCTGGGATTATCTTCTTAATGGACGGTTGAGATTTGCCCTTCCCAAAGAGGAAGGGTGGTCGTCTTTCACCGCTCACTGCAGGTTCCCAGTCGGGCGGCTTTCAGGCGGTGGGATGGACGGTGGGCATTTCATCTGCTTCGTTCGAATACAAATGATCAAGCGGCTATACCGTTTTGATCGTGCGGGTCCCATGAAGGATTTGAACGGTTTAGAATGCTCGGAAAGTGGACGTGGTGGCCCACTTATCGGTTTGAAGTGGGTCGGTTAAAAACAGAGAGAGATAATGGCGGGAGATATTTGTGGGGTTCTCGGTCAAATCTGGTTTGACCGAGCCAATAGTCTTGGTGTACCGCGTGAGTAAGCATTTTTTTGTGCACCTGCGTTGTGTTGGAGCCCAATGAAAAGTGAATATCCTAATCTACTCCATTCATTTGTATTGGAGGGCATTCTCAGGGACCCCGACTCACTTTGGGTCGATGGTGAGGCCTAGGTGGTCCGTTATATGCATCCTTGGGCCATCATTTGCCCATATGTCGTGATCTGCGATCAGGGTGGGCTGATATTTGTTTTCAATGGGTAATATCAAGTACTAGTTATGATGAAAGCGCAGTTTGTCACTAACTAATTCCCATGTTGGTGGACAAGTGTATTGCAACAGTATTAACTATCATAATGGCTTTAACCTTAGAGTGTGTGAGTAGCCTCACCTTCCGATTGTTGTAGGGTGTGTTCTGACTCTGAGAGACCCTGAGAGATGACTTTAATGTCGACCAGAATCCTCATCCTGAGTATGTCGAGACAAGTTTTTGATTAACCCAATCGATTTTAGGTGAGTGTGGGTTTTAAAAGGTAACACATGTGTACTAAAGGTACGGGGTGTTATAGTTGGATTAGGGTTTCGGGTTAAGTTCGGATTAGGGTTCGGGTTTGGGTTTCGGATTAGGTTTCGGATTCGAGTAAGGGGCTCAGATCAAGGATAGGGTATAGGCGGGGCTGTAGGTGGGTTGAATGGTTTTGGATTACGATTTTTGGTTGCGAATTGAAGTTTGGGATTTTGGATCAGGATTTTAGGTTTAAGCTGGGGCTGGGGTTTGGTTTTGGATATGATCATGATTCCTGGATTGTCTTAGCTTTCTTGAGATATTAGCCTGGGTGGGGTGTCTACACTAACTCTAGCTTTAACTTAGCTTGGCTCGATCTTCGAGCTTGACGGATTAGCTCGGCTTAATTCCATCAGCAACTCGGGCCAATTTAAGCCAAAATCAAGCCTGTGCGGCATTTTCACAAACACATTGAGTGTACTTTTAATGTTTTTGTTTTTAATGTATGTAAAACAACAATAATTATTTATATGTATTTCACCAAACACTTTGTAGGCAACATCAAAGTCAAGAAAAAATGGTATTTGATTCATATACAAAACCTTCCTTGCCACTGACCAATACTTTGTTGAGTCATTTCATCAAACACTTGGTGAGCAACATCAATATCAAAATAACCAAGTCACTGAACTGGTTTGATTCAAATTCGATTGAGTTGGGGTTAAATCCAAGTCGAGTCGAGCTCGGACAAGCTCAAACTCTGATTTGAAATTTTTTCAAGCTCAAAAAATCAACTTGACTCAACTCAAACTCAGTTTCAAACCGAGTCGAATCGAGCTTTTTCAAGTTAAGTCAAGTGAGCTAACCGAGCTAACTTGGTTCGTGTATAGCCTTACTCGTCCTCATGCTAATCGGGTCTAGCTTCCATATTGGACTCACTAAGTTGAATTGCATATTAAGTACCTCAGTTATGTTAAATTCTATGAAACCATATGTGTCTTATCCAAGCCGTGCATCCATTTTATAATCTCATTTTAGGACATGAGCTAAAAATTAAATTATATTAGAAGTTCAAGTGGACCACATTAGAGGAAAGACAGGGGATAATGATGCCTATTGTAGAAACCTTCCTATTGCTTAGATTCTAAACTGTTTTAGGCTAGGCCATCGGGTTGGGCCGGGCCTATTCAAAATTTTGATTTTTGAAGGCCTGAGCTCGGTCCATTGACACCCTGTTCACGGTTCACACCATAGCGGCCCCGTAGGGTTTATCCGAGTATTAAGTCATACTACAACTTGAGTATCACGTGACTCCCACATGATGTTGATCCATTAAAAGAACAAACTTGTGGTACCCAATCCTATTTCCTGCTAACATGTCAATTATAAAGAAAATCGGTACCATTCAAGCAGTGTGTCCCACTATGAATATACACATCACTGAAATCAGGCCAAATGAATCATCAAATGAGCCACGTCATCAGAATCGAAGGATAGATGATGGTTTGACTCAACATTCAATCTCGATTCAACTCAGTTCGAAGCTGAGTTCGAGCCGAGTCGAGCTGATTTTTTGAGCTCGAAATTGAATTCGAGCAAGTTCGAGCCGCCCCAGCTCGACTCGACTCAGATTGAACCAGTTTTGTGACTCGATTACTTTATCATTGACGTTGCTCACCAAGTGTTTGATAAAATGACTCAACGTAGTGTGGCTGATGGCAAGGAAAGTATGTACATAAAACAAATACCTTTTTTTTTCTTTGTTTTTCTTAGTTTTTATGTGCTTAGGTGTTTGATAAAATACCTGTAAAACCATTGCTTTTGCTTCACATACAGATAAATTTTGAAGGTGCAGTCCAAGTGTTTGTGGAAATACGTCAATGGTGAACTCGGCTTGATCTTGGCTCGAACTCGGCCCGAGCTGCTGACCGAACTGAGCCGAGCTGAGCTGGCCAGTCAGGCTCGAGGACCGAGCCGAGCTAGCCAGTCAGGCTCAAGGACTGAGCCGAGCTGAATTTGAGCTCAACCAGTGGCCGAGCCGAGTCTAGCATAGGCCAGCTTGACTCGTCGGACTCGATGTACACCCCTAAACTTAGTATGCCTAATAACATTACAAGTACGTGTTTAGCACTCGATCAAGACGAGTGGGGCCCACCCTAATCTTTCCTTTTTTAAATCTGACAATGATAAGATTCACTGGCGATGGGACATCATTGTTTTATTATGGCCAACAAAAGCTCAACGAATAAGAATCAAACACCAACAACAAGCTGCCATTATAGTCAATCTTATCACCGTCCAATTAAGAGAGTTGGGCCCACTCGTGGACTTGATAACCGTCAATTGCATAACCAACGACAAACTGGTAACTCGGCACCCATATGGGTATCTAGGCAATTTCCAGACCTTATCAGGGGCATTCCTGTCAATTAACTTCCGCTGCTGAATTGATCATCGGGGCCCGGGGTTTATATTCCGGACATGCAAAACGGCAGCCCAAACTAACCTAATCAGGCGGTTTTTTTTTTTTCAGCGAAAGTTTGATACTCGGGGGAGTGTGATAGTTCATACTCGTGCGCTTAGAAATTGCCCACGTTTTACACTGCTAACTTAATCAAATCGACCAGATGACGTGCCCAGTTCAGATGGCTTCCAAAGCCCCAAAATCCACTTATCAAATTGTTTGAATAGCTGATTGGTTGAAATTTAGTGGACCATCTAAAATTGAAAATTTTCAAACCGTCCAAGTTCAATGAAAAAATACCAATTAATCAGGGTTTAGGTTCGTTTGATCAATGTTGACTTTCGGATAATAATTTATCTATGGTGGGTCTCACAATTTGGAGGTAATTTTAACTTAACATGCCACGTGTACCAGTCATGAGTGTCAGCGCATCGATTATCACACTCGGCCAGAGTATCAAATCACTCCTTTTTATTTTTAACCAAACGAGGGGTAGGAAAGAGAATAACAAAAAAACTAACAACAAACACAAGGAGGTTTGTTTTTGATGGAGGGAGTTCATGTAAAGCGTATGGAAAGGCAGGTATTATTATTTAATATTTGTTTAATATCGGCTTTGACTGAGAGTAGGGTTTTGTAACTTTATGTTTTTATATTTGTGGACGTTTAAACCCAGTCAAACCAGAGTGAAACCTTGTTATTGTGGCAGACTCTGATGGATGATATACACACGTGTAATTCAAACTAAACCGTACAAATAATTGGACCCACTTTAGATGGTCTATAAAATAATAAAAATGCTACGTAATGCCTTAACAGGTCATTTAATTCCAATTATGGGCGGCCAACATGAAAAATAATCAAATGGTTTATATCCAACGTTAATGAGTCGGAGCTTAAAATCATTAAATTAGAATCTGTTACGGTTACAATCTATCTGCAGCGGTTACATGATTTGGACGGTTTGATTTGAGTATGTATAAGCCTTGTGTAGAAATGCAAGTGCCTGCGTATCATGCGTCAAAACCCGCCAGAGCATCAGACAACTCCGATCATATGGTTTTTACCAACTTCGCCCACGCTCTTTTTTCTCTCCTCTCATTGCTGTTATTCGTTGGAAATGCGGGCCATGCCTCTCACCACCCCCTCTTATTCTATCCAATAGTAAAAGAGAGGGAATAATTACTTGATAACTATGTGGAGTACGTTCATCCATACCCATGCATTTAAGTTCTAAATTTGTGGCAGGTTTGTGCCACAATCTGGACCGTTGAAGGTTGTGGTACCTGCTCTAGATAGTTTAGATAGTAAAAAATTGCATGATTCTTGATTAATAGCCTTTGAAGGTATGATCTTCACCAAATAGAAGTTTTGATCAGAGTTTAGGATCGTTTAACTGATCTGATTTCAGACCTATGATTCATCTACAGTGGGACCCACAATTTGGGCGGTTGGAATTGAAGTTCGTGTATGCCACATGTGCGATAAAAGTTGCATGCAGATGGATTTCCAAACTAGGCTTATGTATCAAATAACCCTTTGAAAAGAAATTGAGAATTTACAACTGTACCACCCATTCATGGCCCATTTACATTTGTAAGCCCACTTTTTTTCTACCTTTCAAGAATAAGCCCCATACGTACCGACGGCTTTCCAAAAGTCAAAACTGCCCCTGCTTTTCCTTCCGCAAGAGGATTGGCCGTTGACACTCCTCGATCTCTAAGTTGTACGAATGGTTCAAAAGATATCAAAGTTACATGCTCCACAGTTATATATTTATTATATTCACAACGTTCATCTATATTTTGAGATCATTTCGGAGCATTATCAAAAAAGAAAAATCATACCTAAAGATCAACTAGAACACACCACCAAGAGCAGCGGGAAAATTGATTTTCACCGTTTAAAATTTTTGTAGGGCCCACCATAACATCATAACATTTATTTTCTATCCAATCTATTCATAAGGTCACGGAGACCTAAATGAAGAAAAAATAAATTTCATAATGATCCAAAACTTCTACTTACCCCTAAAAGGTTTCAATGGTATACATTCAATCTCCACTGCCTTTTACAGTGTTGTCCACTTGATAGTTAATTTGTCTTATTTTTTCGTCTCAAGACTTAATAGGGGGTTGACTGTAAAGTACATGGAAATGACCATAAAGTTAAACAGAATCACCAGAAATGACCATAAAATGTATAGAAATGACCATGTACGAAAAATAAGACAATTTAGTTGTCAAGTGGACCACACTGTAAAAGGGAGCGAAGGATTGAACGGCTACCATTGAAACCTTTTAGAGGTCACAAAATTTTGGACCATTATGAAATTTGTTTTTCGTCTTCATACAGGTCTTTGTGACCGTATGAATAGATTATATGGAAAATAAATGTTATGGTGGCCCTACAAAAGTTTTGACAGTGAAAATCAATTTTCCCGTGCTCTTTGTGGTGTGGTTCAGCTGATCTTTGGGTATGATTTTTTTTTTTTTTTGATAATGCTCTGAAATGGTCTATGAACGTCATAGATATAATAAATACATAACTGTGGGGCCATGTAACTTTGATATCTTTTGAACCGTTCGTACAACTTGGGAGGAGCGTCAATGGCGATCCTCTTGCGGAGGGAAAAGCAGGGGCGTTTTCGACTTTTGGGAAGCCGTCCGTACGTATGGGACTTATTCTTGAAATGTAAAAAGAAGTGGGCTTTAAAATGTATATGGCCATAAATGGGTCGTACAGTTGTAAATTTCTCAAAGAAATTCATGCAGACTGTAGAGACGGGGAATACTACGGTGATCCGGGCAGCAGAGATTGCAGAGGCGAGTCATTGCATACGTGCCGATGTTGACACGCGGGTGGGGATGAACGTGATCAAGGGCGGGCCAGTAAGTCAGGCAGATCAGTAGGTACACCCAGATGAGAAAAATGGACGGTTGGAAAGAAATTCACGAGACGATGCATGCCCATACGTGCAGACAGTGTTGAATGATCCATGCCATACGTGTAGAAAATCAACACATGCCATACATGTCCCTCGTGTCCATGCACACGTGACGTACAGTACCTCACAAGGTACACATGGCATACAGTAACTCAAATTAAACCGTCCATATCGTGGGCCACAGTATATATAGATCGGTCAAATTATTAAGATCACATTCAATGTATTGTCCTAATTCGCAGATTCGTGGACATCTAATGGACCGTTTAAAAAAAAATTATTTATGGTTAACGATCAGAGGCCATGATCATATCTAATCAATCTGGAGAAATACTTTGATATACTCGGACAGCGTGTGAAGGATGATACGCAGGCATCCAATGGTTCTATTTCAATAAGAAAATGCCTACAAATCAGAGGTTAGGATCGTTCAAAAAAATCTGACTTTGAGGATATGACTTAATGGCAGTAGATTACACAAATTAATCGGTTTATTTTAAGTTAATGTATGCTAAGTGTACATTTTCTAGGTATCTGCATATTAAGAGTCATTCTCTGGCAGAGTGTCAAATAACTTTCAATCTATCTGATGTCTAGTCTGACCGTGCCGAATCAGCAGACAGTACTGCAGCTGTTTGAGCCCATTTGGATTTAGGGCCCGTCTGGATGTTACCAAATAAGTTACTTTTTCTACTTGGTAGATAAGTAACTTATTTGAGATAAGTATTCTCAGTTTATTATCTATCATGAGTAACCTTTTTACGTAATTTATTATAAATCACTTTAACTTGTTACTTTAGGTATAAGTAGCTTATCTTAAATAACTTAAAGATCCAAACAGCTCCCTGGTTAAATGTATACAATGTCAAGGAGGGCTGAGTGAACGATGGCTGGGTGCACGCGTGTGGTTCTCACACTCGTGATAATATTAAACAACTCTTCTTAATTAAATAAATACAGAAAATGCTTGTGTATTGTGTGGGGCATGGCAATTTGCTGACGTGTGTGGATGAGATCCACCCATCCATCAGGTTCAGAACCTCATGTTAGGTCACGATCCCGAACATCACATTGATCCAAAAATCAGGTGGGCCTTCCCATACGAAACACTGTAAAACCTAATTCCAAAACCTATAAATTTACATATTTATCTCATTTTCTGAAAGTTTGGCATGGCACTTGCAATTAATTGTGAGGGTAAAATTGGCAAAACGCTGCTGGCATCATGTAAATTAGGGATAGCTATAATGTAAAGAAAGAAAATGGATCCAACACAATTGATTGTTTCATAAGTTCTTGATACAACCTTTTATTTTTTTATCTTAGGCACACACCCTCACATTCAGACACCACAATCGATACTTGAACCCATGAACTTAATGTTGAAACTCTTATGAGTCTATTAAATTTATTGGTAGTAATATTAAATTTCCTTGAATGCATTATTATGTATCCAACTTCACTTGTACCTTATCGAACTTAACATCCTCATTTTAGATAGAATCACTTATAAATATTTTATTCCTTAGGGTTTATTTGTTTCACCGTTTACCTAGTAAATAAAATATGTCATCGTTATAATTTTACTACTGCCAAACCAAATATGGTTATCATGCATATATATTTAGAAGACATGTAAAAATAAATTGTAATTATTACACTTTTTTATTATATTACTATAAAATTATCGAATTCAAACAACAATATTTTATGAAAATTTGACATTAAAGTAATATAAAAATATCACATCAAGCATAGCAGTTACGACCCTAGTTAAAGAGGCAAAAGGGTCTCAGGCCTTGTGGTAATTGAGGCATAGGATTGATGCTCTTAGACATACTTTAGAAGTTCATATCTCTCATAGGCCTAGGAAAGCCAATGCGGTGGTCGGTAGGCTAGTTAGACTGAGGAGTGAATCCTAATTGGAGACGATATTCAGATCCAAGGAATCCCTTCCTCGATTATTAGGGGCAACATATTCTTGGACAAAATAGGTTTGAGCTACCTAAGAAAGGGTTAGTCCAATTTAGAGATTTTTCTCTATTTCTTTCGATTGACAGGATACGTGGGCCTCCTTTTTTTTTTTTTTTTTTCTTTTTTTCTTTTTTTTTAGTCAGGCCTGACCCAAATTAGCCATAGCGTTGTAAAAAATGTTTGCAATGGAACAAAATATAAATTTCTCTCAGAAAAAAATTTAACTATCAATAAACAAAACACATGAATCAAGAGACAAGTTAAATAATTTATAATTATTACATATTTCCTTTATATTATCATGCCACAATGTGTGAACTTAAATGTTTTAGGCACAATTTTACATTATTCTTATTATTATGGCCAATATGAGTTTTCTATCTGGTTGATCTTTCATAGGCACAATGAGTACTAGGGTTACACTTAATGGATTCAGCACTACCAGAAAAATGGGCAAAGGCTACGGACTAAATCCGTAGCCATAGGTCTATGGCTACGGATTTAGTCCGTAGCACGACCGTAGTCGTAGGTGCCATAACAATAGGTCTGGAACCTATAGCTACGGATTTAATCCGTAGCTATAGGTCAAAATAGCCACGGATTTAATCCGTAGCAATTATGTCCGTAGCTATAGGTCGCAACAGCTACGGATTTAATCACCACAGCTACGTATTTAATCCGTAGCTATATCTGGCAACCGCTACGGATCAAAGCCGTAGCAATTCACTACTAGAAAAATGGGCAAAGGCTACGGATTAAATCCGTAGCCATAGATATATGGCTACGGATCTAGTCCGTAGCACTAGCGTAGTCGTAGGTCCCGAAACAATAGGTTTGGAACATATAGCTACGGACTACGGATTTAATCCGTAGCTATATGTCCCAACAGCTACGGATATGATCCGTAGCAACAACTACCAGAAACTGGCAAATGCTACGGACCAAAAAATTTTTATATTATCATTTTGTTCATTCAATTACCACCTGTACAATCATTCATTCATTCAATTACCACCTGTACAATCATTCATTCATTCAATTACAATCATTCATTCATTCATTCAATTACAATCCTTCATTCAATCAATTACAATTACAATCAATTACAATTCAATTCATTCAATCAATTACAATTACAATTACAATTACAATAATACTGAAAATATAAGCCTTTGGCTTCATTAGAGAAATTAATGTGCTTGCACTTCAGCATGAAATTTCAACAGCTTCGTATATTCCATCATCCTACAAACAGTCATGTCGCTCATAAATTAGAATACCCATTGGAGAAAAGAAAGACAAAGTGAAAGAAGTGCATCATGTATAACCATTTTTTTCTTAATAAATTAAAAAAAAAAAACTTAAAGAGGAATGAAATTAACACAAAAGAAATGGTCTCACCATATGATTATAGGTTTAGGTTTAGGTTAAGGTTTAGGTTTACGTTATAGGTTTTGGGATTTGAGATTGAGTTTGGGTTTAGGTTATAGGTTTTGGGATTTGGAATGGGCTTGGGTTTGGTTATAAGTTTTAGTTTAGGTTATAGGTTTTGGTTAAAGTTTAGGTTTTTAGATTTGAGAATGGGTTCGGGTTTAGGTTATAGGTTTTGGGATTTGAGAATGGGTTCGGGTTTAGGTTATAGGTTTTGGTTTTGGTTTAGGTTATAGGTTTTGGTTTTGGGAATTGAAGATGAGTTCGGGTTTAGGTTATAGGTTTTGGTTTTGGTTTAGGTTATAGGTTTTGGTTTAGGTTTAGGTTAGGTTTAGGTTATAGGTTTTGGTTTAGGTTTAGGTTTAGGTTTTTGGATTTGAGAATGTTTTGGGTTTAGGTTATAGGTTTTGGTTTGGTTATAGGTTTTGGTTAAAGTTTAGGTTTTTTGATTTGAGAATGGGTTCGGGTTTAGGTTATAGGTTTTGGTTTTGGTTTAGGTTATAGGTCTTGGTTAAGGTTTAGGTTTTTGGATTTGAAATGGTTTCGCGTTTAAGTTATAGGTTTTGGCTTTGGTTTGGTTATAGGTTATGAGATTTGAGAATGGGTTCGGGTTTAGGTTATAGGCTTTGGTTATGTTATAGGTTATGGGATTTGAGAATGGGTTCGGGTTTAGGTTATAGGCTTTGGCTTAGGTTATAGGTTTTGGTTTAGGTTTAGGTTAAGGTTTAGGTTTAGGTTATAGGTTTTCGGATTTGAGAATGGGTTCGGGTTTAGGTTATAGGTTTTGTTTTGGTTTAGGTTATAGGTTTTGGGATTTGAGAATGGGTTCAGGTTTAGGTTATAGGTTATGGTTTTGGTTAGGCTTAGGTTTAGGTTTTTCGGGATTTGAGAATGGGTTCGGGATTAGGTTATAGGTTTTGGTTTTGGTTTGGTTATAGGTTTTGGTTAAGGTTTAGGTTATAGGTTTTGGTTTAGTTTAGGTTAAGGTTTAGGTTATAGGTTTTGTTTAGGTTAAGGTTTAGGTTTTTGGATTGAGAATGTGTTTGGGTTTAGGTTATAGGTTTTGGTTTTGGTTCTAGGTTTTGGTTAAAGTTTAGGTTTTTCGATTTGAGAATGGGTTCGGGTTTAGGTTATAGGTTTTTTGGTTTTGGTTTAGGTTATAGGTCTTGGTTAAGGTTTAGGTTTTTGGATTTTGAATGGTTTCGCGTTTAAGTTATAGGTTTTGGCTTTGGTTTAGGTTATAGGTTATGGGATTTGAGAATGGGTTCGGGTTTAGGTTATAGGCTTTGGTTTAGGTTATAGGTTATGGATTTGAGAATGGGTTCGTTTAGGTTATAGGCTTTGGTTTAGGTTATAGGTTTTTGGTTTAGGTTTAGGTTAAGGTTTAGGTTTAGGTTATAGGTTTTCGGATTTGAGAATGGGTTCGGGTTTAGGTTATAGGTTTTGGTTTTGGTTTAGGTTTAGGTTTTGGGATTAGAATGGGTTCGGGTTTAGGTTTAGGTTATGGTTTTGGTTTAGGCTTAGGTTTAGGTTTTGGATTTGAGAATGAGTTCGGGATTAGGTTATAGGTTTTGGTTTTGGTTTAGGTTATAGGTTTTGATTACGTTTAGGTTATAGGTTTTTGGTTAGGTTTAGGTTTTTAATTGGATTTGAGAATGGGTTCGGGTTTAGGTTTTGATTTCGGTTTAGGTTATAGGTTTTGGTTTAGGGATTTGAGTTTAGGTTATAGGTTTGGTTTAGGTTATAGGTTTTGGTTTAGGTTAAGGTTTAGGTTTTTAGATTTAAGTATGGGTTCGAGTTTTAGTTATAGGTTTTGGTTTTGGTTTTGGTTTTGGTTATAGGTTTTGGGATTTGAGAATGGGCTCGGGTTTAGGTTACAGGTTTTGGTTAAGGTTTAGGTTTAGTTTAGGTTTAGGTTATAGGTTTTGGATTTGAGAATAGGTTCGGGATTAGGTTATAAGTTTTGGTTTTGATTTAGGTTATAGGTTTTGGGATTTGAGAATGGATTCGGGTTTAGGTTATAGGTTTTGGTTTTGGTTTAGGTTATAGGTTTTGGTTAAGGTTTAGATTTAGGTTATAGGTTTTGGGATTTGAGAATGGGTTCGGGTTTAGGTTATAGGTTTTGGTTTTGTTTAGGTTATAGGTTTTGGTTTAGGTTTAGGTTATAGGTTTTGGTTTAGGTTAAGGTTAGTTTTTGGATTTGAGAATGTGTTTGGTGTTTCGGTTATAGGTTTTGGTTTTGGTTAAGTTTAGGTTTTTCGATTTGAGAATGGTTCGGGTTTAGGTTATAGGTTTTTGGTTTTGGTTTAGGTTATAGGTCTTGGTTAAGTTTTTAGGTTTTTGGATTTGAGAATGGTTTCGCGTTTAAGTTATAGGTTTTGGCTTTGGTTTAGGTTATAGGTTATGGGATTTGAGAATGGGTTCGGGTTTATGTTATAGGCTTTGGTTTAGGTTATAGGTTATGGGATTTGAGAATGGGTTCGGGTTTAGGTTATAGGCTTTGGTTTAGGTTATAGGTTTTGGTTTAGGTTTAGGTTAGTGTTTAGGTTTAGGTTATAGGTTTTGGTTTAGGTTTAGGTTTGGTTTTGGTTTAGGTTTAGGTTAGGTTTAGGTTTAGGAAGATTAATTCAAATCCAGAAGCATCAAAATTCTTGTCATACTGAAAACACATTCCATGGAGAAATTTGATTTGCAATCTAAACATGAAAGAAGTTTGAAAATCACCCACTAAAAGCCTAATATAGCATTAGTACTTTGCAAACCGTCACAATTCATCTTCTAAAAAACTTTTCAGCATTCACTGTTACCACAACCTAAGCATTAGTTTCAAGGAGACAATTCAATTCCTTGTCTTCTACAGAAGTTTCATAGTTTATAAAGGATGGGTTGCACCACCTTCAATGTGATAATGTTGGTCACAATTCTTCTTATATATCTAAGGCACATGTTAGGTGAGATCCCATGCAAATTAACTATATAGTCACATTCTTTGATGCATAAAAGCAGATATTCTTTAGCGTGTGACAGTACATAATGTGAGAGAGGGCTAGGGATATGTTTGTGCATAAATGCACATGCATATATATCAGATCTTTCAAACTAGCATGAATAAATGCATCATCTATTCAGGGATAGTATAACATAGCAATCTTATAGGGGCATGCCCACCTCAAGTCCATCTTCATCCATCCATCGTCAATCGAGTCCTCAGATACATCACTATCATCCTCATACTTCCTTTTGCCAGGTAATGCATCTAATAGTTCTGATTACCAATCCAAAAATTAGAAACCTATCTCAAAGGTATGCAAACCATTCATTTGTAAAGAAAATGAGTTTACAGGAACAGGTGGGAAGTGCAGTGGAAGAACAGGGCGGTTGGCCTGGTAAAATGTCAATAAAAACATGTACCTCGGTGCCCTTTCACAGCTTTCGGGTCTTTCTTTCCTTTGTAATACCAAAAACATCAAAGCATAGGTCCTTCATAGAAGTTGAAACCTGCAACCATGATTCAGAAGTCCAATTAAAAAAAATGCTACAATGTAGAAATAAAGAAAATGCTAATAGGAGCATGTCTTAGACTAGTAAATTCAGATTCTGATGTGCCACAGAGCTCGATAAGCTTAATCTTGTCTACTTTAAGCTGCAAAACAAGTAAACACTGAAGCGTAAGAAACAATTTAAAAAATCAGGCAAGTTGAAACAGAAAGAGAAGAAAGGATTTCAATGATCAGCTACCTTGTGTCTTTTTGCACAAAAGTAGAATGCAATGGGCTGTGAAAAATCAGGCAAGTTGAAACAGAAAGAGAAGAAAGGATTTCAATGATCAGCTACCTTGTGTCTTTTTGCACAAAAGTAGAATGCAATGATCAGCTACCTTGTGTCTTTTTGCACAAAAGTAGAATGATCAGCTACCTTACAGTTTTTATTGAAGCAAGCCATACATATGTCCAGGTTTCAAGTTTTCTTAGTTGGTTTTGCATGTCTATGCCAAAGTTACATAGGGTCCAAGATGTAAAGCATTTGCTAACCCTGTTTTGAAAATTCTCTTTGTGATCATTCACAGATCATATTTAATCTTTTATCATTAAGGATGATCTACCTGGGAACCCTATGAAAGATCATAAGTTCTCACACACAACTATACTCGAAGGACTTGTGAACCTTAGTTTACCACCAAAATTGTGCAATAACATCCTTGCCGAACATTTTGGCACTAGCAGTTCATAGTAATAACAAATACACATTCAGCTGCCTGGAATCCAAATAATCACTCACTAGTGACCTGCATGTTCCCCAAATGCAATGCACATTTCTTTTAGAATGGCAAGGAAAATGTTTGTGAGAATCTATCTGAGAATGATTTTCCATGAACACAAAACATTAAATGATTCAGTGCAAAAAAAAAAAAAAAAAACAAAAACAAAAACAAAAAAGGTTTACATAGAAATAGAGAGCAATTGAATTACTATCTTAGCCGTTTGATGCGACAAGGTGTATTAATTGAAAAGATCCTGCACCATTGTGAGAATTGTAAATGAGAGTTTCAAGTTTCAACTCAAGATCGCTAATCGTCTCATATTTACAACCAATAAACGTACTAATAAGTTGAATGTCCCTAAAAATGTTGGTTGATAGGACCTTTCCTTGCCTTTCTCTATACAGTCCCTTCTTTACAAAGTCCCACGACGTTTCTATACATCAGTTTTACTTTGCAAACTCTCGACGGTTTCTCATGAATTTGAGGAGGCTTCATTTAGTGCATTTAGATGTATCTGGTGCATATTCTAATGCTATGTAAAGATTGTATAGTGTGTTTCATTTTTCAATACCCTAAACATGAATTCAAGCAAGCATAAGCACACAATAAATACATAGCATTAGAATATGCACCAGATACATCTATTCACCAATGCAAATGTATAGAGATGTATATCATTAGTTTGTCATGCAAAATTCCAAATTCTAACAACTTTTTAAATCGAACCTGTGCAAGGAAACCTCCACAGCTGGACCAATAATCAATCCTATGCCCCATGATGTACTAACCTGATTTGATACGATTAGAAGGTTATTATCTATCCAGAATTACGATACATGAATAGGACTTGAATTTGCTAGCATTGGCGTACATCCATTGCATATAAAATCAATGACATATGAAAGGATGGCTGTTATATAAATATGTACATTGGTGGATAGGGTTGCCAACAAAAATATATGCATGATAATCACCTGCAGTGGAAAAAACACAAGTTGAGATGATCCCCTCTAATATATATATATTATTATATATATATATATATATATATATATATATATATAGATATATATATATATATATATATATATATTTGATGCTTTCATCTTTTTCTGTTGTTTGCAAGGAACTTGTAGCATAACGGTGTGACGATAGATTTGAAATGAGTTTGCTCACGCACTTACAAGCTTTCTCAATTATAAATGGCCCACAAATAACAAGCATTACCAAAAAAATGTGTCCAAGAAAAGGATCCACTGCCAATATCCCCAATGTCACAAGTTAGTCAGACACCAAATAAGTAGTCATTCTGTACCTTAGTGTGAGCAGATCCTACATAAGACGTATCAACTCAAAAGAACCCAGAAAATCTCAATAATATATGATATAGAAAGTGTAGAAATAAGCAATGGTCCCAGACCTCAATGGACAATGAGTTACCATCCTCCCACGTGCCAACAGGTCCAAGTTCCTACAGAACCCAAACCTTCCCAAAGGTGCATGCCAGCTGAAGATTGTCTGGTTTAGAAGCCAGCCAATGCATGGGAGAGAGGCTGACAAAAGCATTAACACAACAAATATTACATGCCTACATGTTAGTATGAAGAAAAACTTCATAGTTACTAAGATAATGATCCAGCCCTGAAAAAAACAAGGAACTCGAATTGTCCCAAGCATATCAACATAAGCAAATGTTAAATACAAATGCTAGGAAACAAATATCCTCATGAATATATGACCTAGAGAATTCAAAGTATGCAAGAAAATTCCAATATTTCAATGCAGAAGTGGTAAATAACCAAAAAATAAACCTAAAGATAGTAAGGTATGAGCAGAAGTACTTGGTAGACAATTACAATGTTATTTTATTCAGAATAGATATCATGTACTGTCTTCCACAATTCTGTGGCAGCCTCAAGAAGAGTACTGCTATTCACCTGTCTTTCAATACTGTTTATCCTTGAGAATCTTCTTTAATCCACTGCTTCAAATCATCTTCTGATTGTGCATCTCTGAAAATAAAGTCAAGTCTATACCTACTACCTAGAAACAACTCAATGATTTTCAACTTCGTTGTTGAAACATGAATATTAATGTTCTCCACCATGCTAGAGTTTAAAGAAGAAAAACTTCCATTTCAACAACTGTTTAGGATATCCACACGGTCGGTAGAAATATTTTGAGCAAAGTTCACTTACCTGAGGGTAAAGATCACAGCTTCCAACTCCTTCACAGCCAAAGGCAATCGTTCTCCATCTGTAACCTGAGAAGTTGAGTAAATGACAATGTTACCATTTAACTTCAGCAGAATACACTTCAACTTTGATATAGTACATGTCTTACAAAAAGATAAATACAAGGTGAACTAACCTCAAATCTGCCCCCACAGTCTTGATGTTCACAGTTTGAATTTCATTATGCTTAGCCCATATGATCTTGCCACTATTATCCATACTAGCAACTGGTTCTTCTCAACCAATTTTTATCATAATGGTTCCTTCATCATATCCAATTACAACCCTATACACAAACACAAGACATACATCTTTAAGCAAGTAGACAACTTTAGGACAATTACTTGAACCTGTTTCTTCTTGAATAGTTTACCACTCAATAAGGTTTAATGAACAGTGAACACAACTTTTGTAAAATAGAACTAGTTGCATCATTCTCTCAAGCAAAACAATAAATATCTACATACTATGATGCCATGAAACCAATGATTGCAACCACCTTGAACTATCCATTAATTGTTGAGAACCAAATTTCTTCTTGTAACTTAAAACTCATTGGCAGGGAGAGAATGAAAAAGACAATGGTTAAAACACTCACCATTGAAAATCAAGAACTAGATCCTACAACGCAGATATGGATGGCATTACACCATCTGATATTTGATTAGGATCATTAATCACACAGCATAATGCTAATCATAAGAGCATCACATCTGACAGATTTGAGAAGTACTTCTCGAAGTCTAGAGTCTCTCCTTAAGAAAACATCGGTTGTGCCATTTCCAGAAACAGATTGCATGCAGGTATTGAGCATGGTGGGTATCCTTCATGCTCCCACACTTTCCAGAATCTCAAGCAATTTATTACCACAAGTATTGAACACAACAGTGATTTGGCTTAGACTCAAATGGTACCTAAATTCCACATTTGGGTGCTCCCACTTTTAAGGGTGGATGGGTTGCACTCAACCGAGTCGACATCTGAGCAGTTGTGCCATTTCCAGAAACAGATTGCATGCAGAACCAAATTACCTGCGCTGAATCATAAAAAGGAGCAAGAACAACATTATTACAAATATGAAATTCCAATAAGCATTTCAATCAATTGTGAACCAATACTTCACTACATAAGTATTTGGAAATAATGGTTAGATGACAGAGGATTCATTAGTGCAAATAGGCTCGAGAAGACAAGAAAGGTCTAAAGTTGCCATTATATAGTTTTTGGAACTGTAGTAGCTGCTACAGATAACTTCTGTCCAACAAATAAGATTGGGAAGGGTGGTTTTCGACCCTTTTTTAGATTGGGAATGTGGATCTTTGTTGTATTTTCTTTACTAGCTGTATATTGTATCAGTTCATAGTAGCATAAATTGGGAAAATGTACAAAATAAAGGCATGCCTTAAATCAGTTAAAGAGCTTTTTTTAAAAAAAAAGATATAAAGAGCATAATAGTGACACAAGATAAAAGGAAAAGATATAAAAATACATTTAGATCCCAGGAATAGTTCATTTTGATTGATGCATGAGGACTGGATTTTAGTCATGATAGAACTGATTAACTAAAGTATTTGGTGAGAATTCATTCAAAATGACGCAATACCCAAGCATTGGCACCTGCATTGGAACCAGGTAATGTTCATGGTGGGACCTGATTGATGGATGGCTAGCTAGGATCTTAGAAGGTGCTCCTCAGCTAGCAAGTGTTAGCAGAAAATAGGTACTCAGAGGAATCATAACAAACAATCAGAGGAAAGGAAAAAATAAATACTACAAGAACCCCAAATAAAAAAATATATTTATCAGTTTTTATAGTTACCCAGCCTCTTTGTCTTCATCAGCAGATACACACTGCAAGAAAGAAAAAATAAAAACAGGAATTCCAATTTTTCAACAGGAGAAATTTATTAAAGAAACCAAAACCACAAGCTAGCAAGGTCCCAAAGTTTCAAATAAACGATTCCTCCACATCTCTACAATTTGCTTAGCAAATAAGTCCATAAACAAATTAAATTGAACCATGATCCTAGTGGTGGTGGTAGTAAACCAGCTAATCTTTGGGTATCCTCGTCACCTTTTCTAATTGAAGTATCATTGCCACGTTGAATGCCAACGAGAGACCTTCATGCTCTTTTTCTTTTCTAATTGATGTTTTCACTTTCTTAGGCAATTTGATTGGAAAAAGAAAATGTGATCAAAGAAAAAAGCACATACTGGATTAGATAACCAAATCTGGATTGCTGTCACAATTTCCAATGCTCACAGGTCTTAAAATTGCCTCACAAAGCCAATCAAAGGCAAAATTCTTTAAAGCGGAAAATGATAGCCTGTTAGTTGTACATTGAATTCCGTGCAACCCCAAATGCTCAATAGAGATAAATTTAGATGTAAATAAATTCCCAGTGAGTAGAATGCCCACTTGCCTCAATTACCATTGTTCCTGATCCTTTGAATAGAGAAACTAGTTCACTCCGCCATTGCAGGCTGGTTCAACAGAGGAAGTCCATTCCACCCAATGCAGCATGTGATTGCTGCATTTTCCAAATGACACACCCTTGAATATTTGGTGGAAATGATTGGCTCGGCTTGTTGGGGTGGGTGGGTCTACACGAGATGTTGATTTTGCATGGCCCAGGCCACCCTAACTACTTGAGATGTTTCCATGAGGAATGGATTTGATACCCACAAATGCATGCAGGGTAAACAATCATTAGATGCTAAGATTTCTTTTCTTTAAATATCAAATGAGGAAACAAAAGTTACTCCTCAACTATCATACTTTGAAGGATCA
Organism: Magnolia officinalis; assembly: GCA_021015155.1. NCBI lineage: Eukaryota > Viridiplantae > Streptophyta > Magnoliopsida > Magnoliales > Magnoliaceae > Magnolia > Magnolia officinalis. The sequence goes on along the minus strand of JAJHSJ010000001.1, from coordinate 133,220,876 downwards.
CTAATAGTTCTGAATTCTGTAGTACATGCAACTATAGAAATTATTAAAAACAAATTAAAATAAGTAAAAGAGGAGAACAAACCACAAGCATGAAGCATTAGAAAAGAACACTCCCACAACAACGTAAGAATGTCAATTAGGATGGCTGAAAGAGAACTACTCATCAAAAAAATAATAAAAAAAAAATACTACTAATCAGAATTTTCAACAAATTGATTAAATAGAGCTTCTTCAAGAGTGACAAGGTCCTTTGCATACCTTGTAGATCATTATGTAAACTGTGGCCTACTAAAATAGTCCCATGTGACAACAACTTCTTCAAAGATTTCTACAAAATGCAAAGACCAGTCAGTAAAAGAAAATGCAGGAGCCAACAATTAACGGTACAACTTACAATACCTGTATATCTACCAAAGAAGAGGTAACTATAAGTTTGACCCATGCCAGTTTTGAACCTAAAGCCTTTGCATTATTAGTACAATGATGATTTTGTTGCAGTTCATGAGTTGCAGATTGCAGTTAGTTGCAACTTAATTCTTTAGCAAGAATAAAGATGTATTGAATTACCTGAATAACTGTCTTTGAGCCGACAAATGCCTCGATTTTCTTCCAATCACGATCAAAGCTGAAAATAATGAGAAGAATTACAATCATGTCACGGTTAAATCCTGTCATCTATGCCATAGTTATGACAAATTGGAAAATAATTAAGTGATGCAGTATGTGAGTGACAGAGACATGAACCAATGACCAACCACAAACTTTCCCTTATTAAATTTCCATCTGTATACCTAAATCTTCATTACTTCACTAATGCTTTCATGGTAAAATAGAGAATACATGCAAACCCAATCAATTGACAGAAAAACAACCAACACCCAAAATACCTTCACAGGTAGAACCTTGGGAGAACTCCCAACTCCCCATATAAGAACTCAAATATAGAAGAGCACCCACCCATCAATGTGATTAAACAAACGGACTTGATAGGCCATACCGTTTCGGCACTAACATAAAAAGCATGAGAAAGACCTGCAAGAGCTGGTTTGAAAGAGTACTTGAGCCGACATGTGGCTCAAAGAGAATAAACAATAACGATCATCACTAATACACACCATCGAACTTTTTTTCACATAAAAGTAAACCATTTTCAAAATAAATAAATAAAATTACACCCACCCTGTTAGGCATCTTCTCCCTTATAATTCATAAATCAGTACAAGTTGTGCACTATCATATTATCCAAGTAGAATTTAAATAAACTATTTGTGAAATGAACTAAGTACAGCTAGACAAGCGTCTTGTGTGTGAAACTTTCATGAGATCCAACCGTCGATCAGTCCACTGCCTCGTCTTTCAATATTCATGAGACCAATAATGAGGTATATCCCAATCTCAAGTGGAACACATTACGGGAAATATTTTGAATGAACGTCTATCATTAAAAACTTTTTAGGGGGCATAAAAGTTTAGATCAAGATGATCTTTGTTTTTTCCCTTCATATGGGTCCATATGACTTAATTAACAGATTGGACATCAATAAATAGTACGGAGGGCCTTAAGAGGATTTTAATGGTGGATATCCAATCACTATTGTTTTCCTGTGGTGTGGTCCACCTGAGATTTAAATCCCTCCCGTTTTTGGAATCAAGCCCTAAATTATCTGTAAAAATAGATGAACGGAATGGGTGAAACACATACATCATGGTGGGGCTCACAGAGCACCGACCATCAGCCATCGGACTAGTGGCAGGGGGAGTAGCCAATCCGTTCATCTGCCTCCTGAAAATCGGAGTATTCCAAAACTTGTGTTGGCCATACCACAAGAAAGAATAGCTCCTTTCAATATTCAAAACCCACTCCACAGATTTTAGAAACAGAGAGAGAAAGAGAGACTAACCGTTGTTTTGAGAAGCTAGAGATTGTAGATGGTTCGCAAGATAGATGTCTGAGATGTCGGGATTTCCTCTCTTTCTTCTCCTTCTTCTTCTTCTCCTCCTTCTTTCGAGTGATCTCCAAGTCTCTCTCACAGATCTAAGGTGGGTTAGCGGCGAAAGGGGGTTTTCAAAACCCTAGCGCAAGCGAGAGAGGGAGAGAGATAGAGAGAGAGAGAGAGGGAGAGGTTGGGAAACAGGCGCGGGCGGACGCGCGAGAGAGAGAGGGTTTGGGTTCTTGGAGAGGGGCGGGCGCGAGAGAAAAAAGAGGGTTTGGGTTTTGGGAGGGGCGGGCACGCGAAGCAGATAAGAGGGATTTGGGAGATCAGCGCGCGCGGGTCATGTTTTGGCGGTGGGTGACGGAAGACGCTTGTAAATGCTCAGTTTTAGGTCTTGTGGGGCCCACCGTAATGTATGTTATTTATCTACTCCGTCCATTCATTTTTAAAGATAATTTTAAGGGTTGATCCAAAAAAGGAGTCAGATCAAAGCTGTAAGTGGACCACATAAAATATTAACGATAAAAATTTATTTTTTATTCTTTCTTATGGTGTGGTCCACTTAGATCTTCAATCTACTTATTTTTAAGCTCATCTACTAAAATATATATCAGAATTTATGGGTGGCTTAGATAAAGCACATATATTCCAATGGGCCCCATGGAGCCCCTTAAGCACCATCAATCTTCATGGTGAAAGTAAGCTTTAGCTACAGATTAAGTAGGTTTTAACTACGGATTAAATCTGTAGCATTTTAGCTACGGTTTATATCCGTAGCTAAAAACTTCCAAAGTCCGTAGCCTTTGCTTGATTTTTTGGTAGTGCAGGTATACAACATTATTGGCCTTAAGAGCTTGCGTGTTCTACATACAACGCAAAACATGTGGACTATTCTTATTAACAACCTTTGTATTATTGAAGGGTTGAAATATTCAACCTGATAGTTTATTAATGAAACCCCCATCTAAGGGGAGCCCTATGATCAACAACCAGAATGCTTGTATGACTGCACGCAGTTATGCGGGGCCATGACTATATCAAATATATGGATAGAGGACTTCATGTGGATGAGATCCATCTCAATCATCCATCAAGTACGCAACCTTGTGTTTGGATTGGAGCAAGAAGTCAGGCGGATTCAATCCTTACATCTGCTACACCACGTAGAACATTTGAGATGGAAAGTCCCATTATTAAAATCGTTCACCGAACAAACATGTATTGGCCTTAAGAGCTTGCATGTCCTACGCACAACGCAAAACATGTATTGTGGACTATTCTTATCAACAACCTTTGTATTATTGAAGGGTTGAAATATTCAACCTGATAGTTTAATGAAACCCCCATCTAAGGGGAGCCCTATGATCAACAACCAGAATGCTTGTATGACTGCACGTAGTTATGCGGGGCCATGACTATATCAAATATATGGATAGAGGACTTCTTGTGGATGAGATCCATCTCAACCATCCATCAAGTATGCAACCTTGTGTTTGGATTGGAGCAAGAAGTCAGGCGGATTCAATCCTTACGTGCTACACCACGTAGAACATTTGAGATGGAAAGTCCCATTATTAAAATCGTTCACCGAACAAACCCCACTGTAACTAATGTCCAATTTTAAAACTGTTATTGCACAATAGATGCAGTACAATTGCACAACTCAAACATATTAAAAAAATAAAAAAAATAAAAAAAAAAGAAGCAATTCAAAAAGATAGAAAGAAAAATAAAAAGGCCGGAGAGAGGATGAGATTATTTTCTTGTGTTTTGTTGTTATCCTACACCTTACATATCATATTCAAATATCTGTTAGGAGTAGCTTGGGAGAGTGCCTTCAAGAGATATTTGACTATTGGCAAGAGACACTTGTATCTTTAATTTGAATTAGCTAGGATATTGTTGTAATTTAGTTGTAATTTAACTATGATGGTTAATTTAACCAATTTTGTCAACACCCTTTAATTTCACATCACGTAACTGCCATCTCAATTGCCACCCCAACATCCAACTATACAATCAATTGCCACATGGGCGCCACATCATACAACAATTAACATAAAGTCAACCATTGATTGAGCCTTCTTTGGTTAATGTAGGATAAATAAAATTTTAGCAAAATCTAAGGCTTCTTATTCTATTGCAAGTATGCAAAGTACTAAGTGTGCCAATTAAGACACCTCAAATCATTGATGCGACAAAACTTTATTTCATCTCCACTAACCACTATTAATCCTTTCAATTTTTATTTTATTTTATTTTATTTTTTTAAAATAAGATTTTCAAGATATAAAAGAAAACTTTTTTAAGAGATTTTTTTTCTTTGGTGAAAAAATATAAACACCCCCAAATGATTTTAAAAATAACCAACATCTATACAAATAATTTTTGTTATATGCATGCATTATTTAAGTAAGAATGCTCACAATGAACGGTCTGATCTCCCACGTATGTGAGATATTAATTTACTAAGGTTGAGTGTTTGATAGCTAGCTTCGATATTAGTAATTTGTATGGTCAACAAATTACTAGAAAGGTTTCATTGGTGGACATTTATATCCCCATTCTATCTCCTTGCGTGGTCCACTTGATTCACGTCCGGTGTGATGGTAGGTGTAGGATAATTTTGAAAGATGTTAGGGCAAATTTGTAATTTTGACAAGAGTCAGGCCATAGGAGAGAATTTTCCAAGGACGTACGTGTTTGGCTAGTTATGGCAAAGCAAGAATATTTTGTAGGTATTACAAACGGAAGATGGAACTTTGCTTTCGGCCGGGAGAGAATGATCAGATCTGACCAGATATCTGACGGTGAGATCTTCATTTAGGATCGGAATCATCTACCACACAGTAAAAACAGTTTTGCAATTTGGGTCCCACCATGATGTATATGTAAACCCCCACCCTCCCTTCTGATGAGAATCATTATTTTAACAGTACATTCAGAAGATAAGCTCAATAGACCAAAATAAAAATAAAAAATCAGATGTTGTACATTAACGGAACAATGTAAAAATGCTCCTGAATCCTCTGCGTTGATGTGGTGTGGCCCGCCTGAGCTTTTGATCAGTCTGAGTTTTGTACCCTCACCTGATCATTGTAAAGTACAGCTGATTATGGTTTTGATGAAAGATATACACCATGGTGGACCCACATCAAAACCTATGGTTATTATTTTAATTCCCATTGTTCTCTGCCGTGTAGCCCACCTGAGTTTTGGATCTAGCTTATTTTTTTCCCAGATCCTTAGAATCGGGGATAGAACCTGATGAATGGAGTGGATCTTTTAATATACAAACGGTGTAGCCGTAGTACTTGGGCGTTTTATGCACCGTGTAAAACAGCTGGTGCGGGCGATTACTGTCCGATCTTCATTTACACATGAGCGCTGTAAAATGGATGAATTATACGGACCGGCATCCCCTACCGCATCTCAGGCAGCGCCTAAAACACCCAAGCTTCTGCGGTCCAGCCATGCGTGTATGTAACATCCACTCCGTCCATCAGTTTCTATCATCAATTATAGAACCTGGGGCAAAATTCGGCCACATCCACAATTCAATGAACTTATGGAGATGGGATGCCAACCATGAGCTCGTGTGTATGGTCGCCATGGTGTGTATCTTTCATCAAATCCGTTAATCATGTGTAAAACACCATGATGAAGTAAAGATACGTAATAAGCTTGATCAGAGACTCAAACGGGCCACAACGTGTGAACTTAAAAGTTTTAGGTGCAATTGACCAGCTGCGTCAAATAGGTGTGGTAGACAACTCCGGTTCGGAATCATACGATGCTCCGGCGGATAGATTGCAAACTGGTGCCCATGTTTCTGGACTTTTCCATTGGGGAGGTTTTCTGTGTATGGACCATCTACACTTAAGATCATGGCATCAACGGTTTGGATCATAGAATCATGCCCTACTTACACGAAGTGAAAGCCCAATTGGTATTCTAAAAGTAGCCTAACATTTTAAAACTCCTCTGTAAATAATTATTATTTTTGAGTTATTAGAAATTGCTTTAGCGAAGATATTAGATCTAAGCCCATGGTTAAGTGGTCTGAACCGTTGATATGAACAGAATGACCATAAATGGACCATACACCAAACCTCATCCAGTTCAGATCGATGTTAAAAATAGAATTTCTGGTCGAACATGAAGCACAGTTGTTTTTACTAACTTTTCTTTGTTGGCCACATTTACATGTTAGAACTTACCACATGAGTGCAGTCTGCATCATCGGTGACACCAACACCATGCTGATAGTATAGCTTACCTAATGAACAGTCCGGATCTGTGATACATGAATCATCAAATAGCTTGATTGGTTTCACCACTCTCTCTCTCTCTCTCCACAAACACATTCCCAGGATCATAATGCTTGGACGATCAAAATCTCTTATCATTAATTATTCGTTGAGTATGGACCCTTGACCGCTAATTCACACCGTTCATCTATGTTACACTAATCTGAAAGTATTTATCATCTTCTAGAATAGTTTATGAGGGTAATGACTAATCTACACCGTCCCTAGCTGTTTGAAGAGTTTGGATTGTATATGAGTTGCATAGGGTTTATCTGAGCCTGCATATGGATGATCATACTCAACCATAGTATCGATGTTTTACTCGTAAGCATGTCACTATCTAACCTTTAAAAATAAAAATATAAAAATAAATAAATAAATGTTACTGTCTAACCTTCACCTGACCACTGACGTGTTCTCCACTCTGATGTCTTGTTTTTGGTTTGTCCATTTCTGGAAAATCCTTTGACCGGTAAAAAGCCCTCGACCTTTTCTCTAGAAAGAGTCCAAGGATATTTCAAATAGTAGAGCTTTGCTATTCTGGCAGAGATTGATGGATGATACGCAGACACTTAGAATTTACTCAGAAATTGCACACGTGGCATATAATGTCAAATGTGCTGCCCAAATTATGGTATATGTATAATGAAAATTAAGTTTATTTGATAATCTGCATATGAGGTTAGTCGACCTTCATTGGACGGTTACAATGACAGATATCCAACTTTCCTATTTTCACAAACAAGTGTTCACGAATCAAAGGTGGGATTGATCAACTAATCTTATATTGGTATTGTGATTTAGGCTGCACAATATAGTCGGTTCATCTGAGTTATATTTGTTTGCGTGTGCAATTTCTTAGTACTTACGTGTCAGCGTCTTGCGCAGCCTAAGTGTCATAGAGTCCAGAAAACGAATGTGAATGCATGAAAAATCGTCCAAGCTGAGGTTATGGACAGATGGATTGAAGGAAAATATTGCTATAAAGATTGGATGGCTGTGGTAAGATGAGCTTATCAACGGTTTGGATGGATAAACATGGGCCGGGTTGTGCAGGATGGATGCAGCCGTACAGTATTCAGACACGTCTTATGATGCATCACACACTATAATTCCTCCTTTTTTGCGGACACTTCTTAGGGCTGTCAACGGGCCGGGCCTGGGGTTCGTCTTGGCCCAGATATTGAACTGTTTCGGGCCTATTTTATAGGCCCGATCCCGGCCCATCGACACACCAAATAGTTCTGGTACACTTGTTTAGGTGCTAGTTTCGTACGTACGATATAAGGTGGACGGTGGACTGCAACGAACAGCACTATGTACGTCGTGCTAGGTACCTACGTCTATCTGGTTACAATCAAATGTAGAGAGCCACGTGATTGAATCTTCGTTGAGATACAAACCGTCCATCAGGTACGGTGCCTCATGTTAGCCATTGAACCCAAGAATTATGATAATCTGAAGCTCATGCAGGCCACAACATGGGATGGAAATCCATCGTGGTGTACATATAAAATACAATCCATTCATCTGATGTGACTCGTGAAGAGGGAGGGACGCAGATTAGCTACTGACAGGTTTAGTAACAAGACTGATGTGACGTCGCCAAGATCTGCGGGTCCGTTTGTATTTTATCCACGCATGAGCCAAAGAATTAGGTATATACAAAGCTACAAAGCTGTAGTGGATCCCATCACACAAAACAGCGGAGAGAGTGACGCCCCCCCCCTCCCCGCGTTGAAACCTTCCTAAGGCCCCGGTTGAAACCTTCCTAAGGTCCACCGTGGTGTTTATTTGAGATCAAACTTGTTCATAAGTTGATATAGACACTAAAAAAAAAAAAGGGAAAAACACAAATATCAGCTAATAAAAAACTTTTGTAGCTATTAAAAGTTTTTAACTGTGTGCATCACTTTCTCCACTATTTTCTTTGGTGGGGTCCACTCGAGCTTTAGATCTGACTCATTCTTTGGTTCACATCCTAAGATGGTCTCGCCAAATGGATCGACGGTATGAATATAAAACATACATCATGATGGAACCACACAACTTGGTGATGTCACATCTAGCAAGTCTCGCTGCTCAACCCAACCTGTCAGTAGCTAATCCGCATCCCATGAGGGAACACGTAATCAAAAATAAAATAAAAAATTCCAAAACTCATGCGTGCCATACCACATGAATTTATATTTTATGGTATATTATTTTAGAGTCGTCCATCTAAGTGTTGAGTCAGCCTGATTTTTCAGGGCAGACAATGAGCGGTGTGCCCAATAGTGGCGTGGATTTGGTCAGTCGTTTCCCTGCATTGAATGAAGTAACCCATTTAGCACCTAGCCCACGGGCATGCAAGCGTGTTTGGACGGGCCCACTCCATGGGATTGGTTGTATTAGGGTGGATGGCAGCCATTTCAAGATAATGATGGCTGCATTAGTGGATTGTTGGCTATCCCATTGGATAGCTATATCCATAGATTTCACCACCAAGTTTGATTCGCATGCTTGGCCAATCACGGGATTACGCTCGGCCAGTCCCTTCCAATCTGTCCAACCAAACATGTCCCAAGTAAAATAGACTGGATTAGGAGGGATTGGGTGGATTTCAAGGTAATGACGGTGATGTCAGTGGATTGCTGGCAATCCCATAAGATTATTATATCTAGGTATTCAACGTGTCTGTTTGGCACGCCCAGCCAATCCCATAATTGCTCCTTCTAATCCCTTCCAATACAATCCAATCCCTTCCAATCTGCCTGTCCAAACACACCCTAAAGCTCTTTTGCACCCACCACCATTTTTGCATAAAATCAACTCCGTTCATCAGGTGAATTACTTAATCATAAGTATTGGGGCCAAAAATCAGCTAGACCCACAACTAAAGTGGGCCACAACACAGGGAAAAATGGGGATGAGTCGCCATAGGTTTGTGTGTTCATCAAACACGTTCAAATCATCCGGCCAAAGCTCAGGGGTTTACATTGTTCCCATATGGGTTCTCTGGTATGTACGCGCAGTGAACAAAGAGTTGATTGGATTTTACAAATACAACATGGTGGGTCACATAGAGCTCGTGCATTTTACGAATCAGGTGTTGAAAACGGTTCCAATTCCTATGAGGTGCATTGAACCAAGTTTATTGAGTGTCCCGACATTAAGTGGTTGCTAATTAAGTTATAATTAGATAAGGTACTCCAGAACAATGATTCTTACAAGGCAAGATAATCATGTCTACCCCGTTACTCTAACTTTTGTGGGACCCACCATGATGTTTGTGTTACATCAACTCTACTCATCGTTTCTGCTTGTCATGTTAAGACATGGGCATTGTGTTGAAGTCATGAAATCCCTTGATATGCATTAATACACTATGCTTTGAAAGCTTAAGCTTTTAGAGTAAATGATTATTTAACATGGTATTAGAGAGGAAAGTCTTATATTCAAATATCGAGAGCAACAAATATGCCTCTTTAAAATATTATTTTCCCATGGGGGACCAAAAAAATTAAGTCCGACTTAGAGACCGGGAAATCAGGCCCGGTCTATTTATGGTGTGAGTTTTAAAAGCTTAAGCTTTTAGAATAAATGGTTGTTTGACAAATTGTAACCCTCTACCTGTATAAGCCACGATGATGTTTATATGCCATCAAACCCATACCTAAAGTAAAGTTTTTAGAGCCATGAGCCATCAACATGATGGCACAACGTATCAACAGTGAAATGTAAAAGTAATTGGGAGTGGAAGCAACCTCTGATATGAATCAAATGGGTAATAGGAAATGAATGAAAATTCCGAACAATATACATAACACACTAGCTTATATGTGGAGAATTCTTGCAGAAAAAAACTATGGTAAAAAGCGACAATCAATCCATCATAATTAAAAATAAAAATAAAAGATTACAAGAGATGAAACAACTAACAATAAAAATTCTACATTTTTCTTAGAACCCTTGAATATTTGTCTTAAGTTTTTAATTCCTTAACTTTATAATTATACTTGTAATAGGAAGGGTATTTATACAATCCCATGTAAAATTGAAAAAACGAAACCTGCACTTATTCAAACTTACACGTTCCATCAGTCAAACCGACACAACTATGGAGATGATGGTACGATAGAGCCCAAGTATGGGATTATATATGACGCAGTTATCAGTTCACAGTACAGTGTTAGCTTATGTATCAAAAGTTTAAAGGTTGAGGATTCCCTGCAAGATAATGAAGATTTTGTATGGTGAGGATTGTCTAATACACGTAACTTTTGTGTACTAGCTAGCCAGGTTGTCCTTGATAGACGGTCTTGATTGACACATGATCCTGCCACGTATCGGTTTCTTGCAACTCTAGCGTGTGTGTGTGGTATATATATATATATACATGATCCTCTTGCAATTGTAGAACAGAAAAGAGAAATTCTCGGAGGATGTTGAATTCGAACACACGATGCTGGCCAACCACTTGCAAATTCAGACATACTCCATTGGGCCCACACGTATCTAACGCGGATGTGGGCCCACCACTCAAACGGTGTGGAATGCGTGATCTAATCCCTGTACTAGTAGAACGGGATCATTAATAGATAATTTCGTGTCTCTTTGAAGGAGAACGTCACTAAGGTTTCCTTCTCATCCCCACGCGTCTTGCCCATCCCCAAGACGCGCTTCCACCTGTGTGACGTATAACACGTGTGGAAAGTTTGATCTGTCTATTAGGCAGGCCCCACCACGATAATGCCCCAGTGCGAAATTTAGGACGGTCGCTCAGCTCATCAAGCCAGTCATATTACACGAAAGGAATGGACGGCTCTGACCGTATCATGGATATGGGCTGCTCCATTCTGTTACGTAGAGTGTAGCCCACCTCATGAATTACCGCTTGTGTCCAGGGAAGGTACACGTGGGACCAACCCAATGGACGGCTCTGACCACACGTGTTATAGGATCGCACATGTGCAAATGAGGGTCAGCTTTTATTCATATGTTTGTTACGTTTTTTCAGTTGAGGATGTTTCATTTAGTTGAAGTCTAATGATTTTATTAGTAATAATGATTTATCGAATCCAAGTTTAGACGGATATGCTTCGAAGCTGTTCGTTACGTTGAAATCATACACACGCTGTGCCCACCTTTGGTAGTGGTTTGCTGAGCCCACAAGCGTGTGCAGGGGATACTATACACACGCTGCTGTATATACGTCAGCACAGGGGCAGGTCCAATATCCAAGCCGTCCACCAGGTGGGAGAACCTCAATATATCCTTACCCAAATATTAGGTTTGTTTACTCATGTTGTGGTTTGATTTCAAAGTTGGTCAAATGATTAATGTAGGTGTGCCATGATTGAATGCGGCTCAATTCAAATCGAACAGCTGTAACCCCAAGTGCTAAGATATTCATATACGTCAGAAATCAACTATATATGACTGAGTTCTAATAAGATCAGTCGTCTGTTCAACTACTTGCACAACATTGCTAAGTGATGATCAAACGATATTTGGAAGGTGGTATTCATCATGAGTGACACCTCTACTAAGCGGAGGATAACTGAAGAATGACTCTCAGAATAGAGAATCTTACTTGATATTTAAATTAAATTCAATGTATAAGCATAAACTTATATTATAGCTAAAGTTAAAAGCTATGTTGATTACTGTTATTTTACACTAAGGAAAATAAATAGTAGATAAAAATAAAAAATACACAAAAAAAATGTAATTGACTGGTAATTAAAAGATAGATTTGTTTTGGTTTGGTTTTATTAGCATGAGATGATTTTTTTCTATTGATTTTCTTCATTATTTATATCATTAGATTGCTTATTTAGATGCTTCTCATGTATTAACGGTTGTTATAATTGTTTCAGTATCATTTGCTTTTACTTGCTTCTAAACATGCCTTGTATATATCATGATAATTACTTCAACATGATTACTTTTCGCTCGACCAATATCTCTTAATGGATGATGTTATGAGGAATGTAGTCCGACCACTCTTAGGTCGGCTTGGCAATATTACGACTGGAGGAAGTAATGTACAGTCGACATTCGACCCCTCGAGAACAATTTTGAGGAATACATAATATCGAGCTCTTTCTCGAAATCACCCCGTCAAAGGCCAAGTGGCTCATCAGAATTAAGAAGCCTCCTAGAATGATCAGACCAGACAGAGAACTACGCCTGAACTGATGTCCCTGCTAGTCTCATCTTGACCAAGTCGAAATGTGCCGTCCTCAGCCAACTAACGAAGCTCGGAGTGGATGAGCTCGGTTCGGGTCATCCTCGGCAGCTTAACGAAGTCCGATTAAGGCAAGCTCGGTTTGGATAATTCTCAGCTGACCAACAAAGCTAAATCCACTCCAATAACGTACGATGAGAATAACTACCTTACGCACGATCATAGAGTAACCGACAACATCACCGTCCCGCGCACTTCTCGCCTAATGGTTGAGATTGTGCCTAAATTAACAGACCTTCACGTTCTATGAACACTATAAATAAGGAACCCATCTATGTGGATAGGTATGCAAAATCTCTCACCCTGAAACCCTTTATATTATTAGATCCAGATTTCAGGCCTGACTTTGGCATCGGAGGGTCTCTTGCTCTGACCAGGGTCTCTTTTATTCTTCTCCTATGAAAGTGCTTAGAGCTCGGTGAGGGTAAACCAGATTTTTCGCATCAACAGATGATATAGTGCTACTCAATAAACACTAGTTGTAATGTTATTGCCACAAAATACTATCTATATATCTTTTAAGATCTTCTAATGTACTACGCAACTCTCTCATGATCATGTGTATTCATTCTTGATTGACTCTTGTAAGAATTGACAGAAATAGGAATGAACAACTTATTACATGGACCACGATTATAGAAACAAGTGAACGGTCCTATCTAGCTGATGCTTAAGATCCAAAGCCTGGCCCTGCCCTGCCTAGAAATTGATAATATTGCAATTTCCCATATGAATATTCCTAATCTATTTATTAATCAAGTGAGCACACATGCTGGATGATATATACACCAAAGGATAAAAATCAACTGTCCCCATTCAAAATGACTGGGTTCCTTAGAATACATGGTTTTAGGAACACATGCATATATAGTTGGCCGGACCGTATCAGGGTCAATTAGTTGGGACAAATTAGGCTTTTAAAAAAAAAAAAAAAAAAAATTATCTTCTTTCGTTAAAACAGAATTTGTCAAGCGCTGAGCCACGGAGCCGAACCCAAATTGGGACGAGGCTTAAGATGATGAAGACGATGACATGTATTGTCTGGCCAGGACCGAACAGGAAATTGATATGGCATGCTAATCCAAAGGTTAGCCCATGGGCCAAGCTGATAGGTGGGTCAGGCTAGTCTGGCCGGCTAGGTCACCTCGCTAATGGCTTTCCATCAACAAGAGGCTTTTCACACTATGTCCAGATTTTCAACTCTAGCGAAACGAGGCCATCCGAGTAATCCAAGCCATTGTTCTGTTGTGTCCCACTGTGGATGGATGTACACAGCAATCTTTGAAGCTTTTCCATTGAACGTGGACAGTTGCTGTATTTCTCTTCTTAACAGTCTTTCTTTAGGCTACAGCTTCAAGGGTTACAATTGTCTCATCATGTGCAGGAAACAACAGTCCACCGGTCTGGATTACAGAAGCATGGACCCCACCCGCCATCCATTGCAGATCCAACTACTGCCCGTGAACCACAGACAAGAGCCCAAGCTCGACCCGGCCTATATGTGTTCTGAGCCAACCACCAGAGTTTTCAACCCACCGATGTCAGATTCATTGGGCCAGGTTGGGCCTTCGGGGCCTACTCAACTTAGTTTGTAAGATGCTAGCCAGGCCCAGACCAATCAGTTATTGACTTATGAGGGGGAAGCCGGGCCACAGTGGGCTGGCCGTGGCCAGGTGGGTTAGCCCAGCCCATTTGCCTCTATAGATGCATATAAGGGGCGTCAAAGCTGATGAATGACTCACACGTGTGACTTTGTGATGTCAATATACGGGCTCTAGGCTACTCATATGTGGAAGCGACTGCGGAGTGAGTAACTCACTTAGATGGGATTAGGTGGGATGGAATTGCATTTGGTCCGCGCCAATTCCACTCTTTGGGAAAAATGAAAAAGCTTGGAATTAGATCAAATGGAATTGCATTGGTCCCGTGTCAATTTCACTCAATGTTAACAAGTTGTGTAAGTCCCACCATGATGTGTGGATATATCCACACTGTCCACCCATTTTTTGAGATCATTTTAGAGCATGGGCCAAAAAATCAAGTAGATCTAAAGCTCAAGTGGACCCCACCGTAGAAAGCAGGGGGATTGAATACCTACCATTGAAAACTCCTTTGGGGCCACATAAGTTTTGGATCTACCTCATTTTTAAGCCCATGCTATAAAACAAGGTTGCAAAACAAATAAATGATTTGGATATAACATATGTGTTATTCTTAATAATTTCAAATGATAGTGGGTATATCCAGTCGATGTACCACCATATTACAAATGTAGCGTGGAATTAAGCTTATCCAATGTTAACCGGGAACAACCCCTGCCATAGATAATAATTACATTTTTTTAATCACATCCCACCTAATCCTTCCCAGTACTAATGTTTGGCGCATGGTATTGGGAAGAATTAGGTGGGATGAGATTCAAAAAATATAATTATTATATATGGCAGGGATTGTCTCCTGTTACCAAAGGGATAAGTTTAATTTCATGATATGTTTGTAATATGGTGGTACATTGAATAGATATACTTATCATAATTTGAAACTATTGAGAATAACATTTGCTATAGTTGGACGGTTTATCTATTTTGTAACCTTATTTCATGGCATAAGCTAAAATGAAGCAAATCCAAACTTATGTGGCCCTAAAGAAGTTTTCAACAGTAGGTATTCAATCCCCACTACTTTCTATGGTGGGGTCTACTTGAGCTTTAAATCTACCTGATTTTTTAGCCCATGCTCTAAAATGATCTCAAAAAATGGGTGGACGGTGTGTATATAGCCCAACATATGGTGAGACCTACACAACTTGCTAACAGTGAATGGAATTAGCGCAAGACCTAATGCAATTCATTTAATCTAATTCCAAACTTTTCTAGTCTTCCCACACACATTGAGTGGAATTTGGACATTACAATTCCATCCACCTAATTCCATCTAATACCATGTGCCAAACGCCCCATAGTGTATTGAGTAAACTCTATGAAAAACATTGGTTTTTTATTTTTACTTTTATTTTTATTTTATCTGTTCCGTCCATTCATTTGACTAGATAATTTTAAGGATTAGCCAAAAAAATTAAACATATCCAATATTCAAGTGGACTACCCCACAGGAAACCGTTGAATTAAGCATCTACCGTTGAAAATTCTTGGGGGTAAAGAAGTTTTGGATCAAGCTTATATTTGTGTTTTCCTTCCTCGATGTCTTTATAATCTCGTGAACAGGTTGGATGACAAATAAATATCACTGTGGGGCCAGAAAGGTTTCAACTGTGGAAATCATTATCTCCAACTGTCTTCAGTGGTATGATCCACTTGATCTTTGGATATTCTTCAATTTTGGGCTCAACCCCTTAAATTAGATGGAAAAATGGATGGACGGCGTGGATAGACTACATACATTCAAGGTGGGCCCAACTGAGTTAACTCAGTACGTAATCCGATTTCCTCATCTGTTTAGCCCCCCTCCTTTCTCGTCATCGGCCGACATTTTCCGTGTCTGGATTTCGAAAACTCAAATCCCTCCGAAGAGTCTCTCTCCTCCGGAAAAAAGACTCTCAGAAGCTCCATTGCATTCACAGATCTGTCCTTCTCCAGCAAATTTCGCATTGGTAAGTACGCGCTTAATCCTCTCTTTTATGCGATTCTTCATCATTCTCTTTAATCCGATCATGGCTGGTTTTGTTGCTCAATTCATGAGGTTTCTAGGGTTCTTTAATGTTATGATTCATGATCCTGCAAGAATGTCGATCTTTGACGCAAAAACTCATCAGAAATCTGCCAATCTACTGTTCCGCAATTTTCATCATTTTTACGATTTTTTATTTTTTATTTTTATTAGGGAATTGATATCTCCACCCGCCCTAATTGATTTCCATGCATATTCCATCTTCCATATTGGGAATTGGAGTAATACAAAAGGGCTTGTCCATCTTTTCGTATCTTGATTACGCAGGCATTGGAACATTTCTCTACTGGTTTTGATATTTGGGGGGGGTGGGGGGGGGGGGGGGGGGGGGAGAGGGAGGAGAGGACAACTTTTCATGTGAATAAAAAAGGTTCTACAACGCAAACTGGGTTTTCAGTTTGTGCAAGTAGGGGCAAGTGATGCCCATGATTCATCAATCTAAGCAGTTGGTATCGTGGGACCCTCTTTGGATGGCACATGCACCAAAACTCCCCCCAGATTGGAACAATCATAACCCTTCAATAGTTGGTAAAAAAATAGATGGTTAGGAGACAAATACCGCGATGGTTCACAACAAAGAAAATGATAAATATTATATAGCTAGGAACTTCCAATCTCACAGGCTGTTCGTAGTGAGGCCTGGTGTATGACTAGTTTGGACCATGGAACAGTGGGCCACATCTGCGTGAACCAAAAACTCAATTGGTACTTCACAACCTTTTCAGGGTTTTTTTTGCCACCGTTTTTTTTTTTTTTTTTTTCCTTTTCCCCCCACTTTATTTTCCAGGTTGAAATGTTGCCGTCCCTGCTGCCATTCAAAATAAAAAAGAAGAAGAAGAAAAGAAAAAGAAGAAGATGTGTTTCTTGCTCTTCAGGGTTTTAGACTTTATGGAGTTAGTGGAGCGAGCTTTTCAGATCTCTAATTCTCTGCATATGTCAGTGATGTTTCTGATTAGCTCAGGATTCTTTAAATTTCGTCATTAGTTGATTGGGTATACTGTTGGTTTTATTCAGATAGGAATTACATGACATGTTTCCTTGGGCACTAAGTCCTCACCTAATGAGGCCCTGTTTTCATGTTTTAGACTATTGATCTTATGGCCCCGCTTCGTTAGGTGATGTCTCAAAAATTTCCTTGGTGGGGCAATCTTGGCCCTTCTATCAGTGTTCTGCAATTCTATGGGAAAATATACAATAACAATCCACCTTCAGCAGAATGTGGGTGGTTATGATCTTCCAATCATCATCATTAAGGCCTTATACCAACTAATTGGTGTCAGCTACATGAATCCTGTCATGCCATTCTACTCTATCATGGACCATATCCTTGGTTAAACCATACGTCCTCAAGTCTTTTCTTACTACCACCACCCACATCCCCTTGAGCCTTCCCCTTCCCCTTTTATAGCCTTTATCTGTATCTGACTCACTTTTAATTGGTTCAATTCTTGGACTCCATCGCACATGGCCAAACCATCTAAGTCTACTTTCCCTCATATTATCACTTGCTAGCACTACTCCTAAGTTCCCTCGACCAATTCCATTCTTAATTCTATCCTCGTCTTGCCACTCATCCATCTCGACTTCCTCATTTCCGCTATGCTTATCATAGGAACATGTTGTTCCTTGACCGCCCAACATTCTGTTCCATAAAGCATGCTTAGTCTTATAGCTATCCAATAAAATTCAACTTCAGTTTCATGGGTCCTGCTTGGAGTAACTCGGTTCCAAGGACATGCATTACATTGGAGGATCATATAGTTCTTCTTCATAGCTTTGTGAATTAGATCTGAATTTCGGATAATTGATCTTTCAGGAATTCGTTGTTTTTCAAGTGGAATGTTGAAATTAGGGCAGTGATAATTAATGTGTGAATTTGAGAGTTAGCATTTACAGAACTTAATATTCAAATATCCAAATCAGTTTCAAATTCTTGAGTTTATTCTGTTGTATCAACTATCAATCTCCATTTCTTGTGATTTTTTATGGTGTTTGTTCTGTTTGAAACCTGCAAGTAGGTGGCATGTTTCTTGTTTTTTCTTTTGGACCTATGCCTCGTCATTATTAACTCTACGTTTGGCAATTGACAGGTGTTTTCATGTTCTAGCTCATTAATGAGATGAGGTGGTTAAAAGAGTGGTATCACTTCCCGAAGCATATTAAATGCACAAATGAGATTGCTAAGTTGGGTTCACCGTGGTATCACACAGTTGACAACTGCCATAATGCTGAAAAGATTATGAACCATGTATTTCCTCATAGACATCCTCAAACAGGCTGTATTTCTCAGTCCCTGTTTCAGCATTCTGGCTTTCGGAGAGGGATTATGGGAATTTGGGAGAGGCCAATCACAGCCAATAATGCATTGCAGGGGTTTGAACTGCATTCTGATAAAGGAAGTCCTTTGCCTATGTTCCGTCAGTTTCGGAAAATTGTTCAGCAAGAACCCTGCTTAAGTAGAGATTGGCTCGTGCAGCTTTGGATTGCAGAAAGGAGATCAGGAAATTCTAGATTCAAGAGAAAACAAAGAGTTGTGAGACGTGTCCAAAGAAGGGAGACTGCTTTTGAAAATCAGCCTCTTTTCCAGTCGCCATTCAGGAGATGGTTTGCGAACCCAACGGTGGCAGAAGAAAGATTTAACGATTCAGAGAAACCACTCATCAAGCAACCACCCCTTAGCCAATCGTCCACAGATTTTTTGCAACCAACATCTCCAGAAGAGGTGAGTAAATTAGCATCATTATCTGTTATCAACAGCCTGTCTGTCAATAAGTATCTGATCACTAGAAAGTTTAGTCACAAGAGAGGAATTTTGCAAAACACTTTGTAATTTTGCAGAACTTGGTTCTTAGTTATGAGTTCTTATGAACTGTGCCACTTTCTTTTCTTTTTTCTTTTATTATTATTATTATTTTTTCTTTTATAAAGAACAGGGAAGGATAACACCATCAATTCTACACAAACTGTTTTCCCCCACCCCCTATTTGTGGCTTTCTGTTTTTGGTTTATCTTCTGTAAAAGTTTATTACAGAATCACATAGCTGAGTGTTACATTTCTGCCAGATGTGCTGTTAATTGACACACATTTTCTTTTCTCGTGTTTTCAGATCAAGGTAGAACCTCTTCTTGCCAGGGCCAATTTGCTCATAACTAGAGATATAGAGTGGGCAAATCTTATGCTGGGTTTTGAGCAGGTGCTGTATTTTTTACTATAACTTTTCATTTGTATGTGCTCATGAATATGAAAGCTACATGGTATTGTAGTTAAAATCCTAAGTTTCTATGATGTATGCTTGTTAAGATGTTAATCCAGTGTAAAATCATAGGCTAATTAAGACAAGAAGGAAAGGAGAACGCACAAACAAAATATGGCTTGGAATTCCTCCAAGAACCTAGAGCTAATACAGAAATCTGTAAGTTAGGTTGAATGTACGGCATTCGTCAATGTGTGTTTGCATGCAGTCTGAATGCGTCTAAGTGCATCTAAGTACATTGCAATTAGATGAACTTTTAAAAACACTCACAAATGGTACTTATACGCACTTAGACGAACTTAGATGAATTTTATTCTTTAAGCTTAACATACAGAGCTTTGTATTGGATCCGGATTCTTCCTCCAAAACCCAAAATTGCCTAGAAGCAATATAAATTCAATTTTCAAAATCTATGCAATTAGATGAACTTTTAAAAACACTTGCAAAATGTACTTAAATGCACTATTGCACTTAGATGAATTTTCTTCAGTAAGCTTAAGATACACAGCTTTGTATTGGATCTGGATTCTCCCTCTAAAGCTCATAATTGCATAGAGCAATCTAATTCAATTTTCAAAAGCTATGTTTTTCTTCTCCATGCATCTTATAAGTTATAACTAAGACTAAAAGAAACCCTAATATATCTTTTAATCTCAACCATTGATCCTATTAAGCTATTACCCTTAATCCTAATCACTAATTAAATGGAAGTACCAAAAATATCCCTAAAACCCAAAACTTCGTAACTGCTTTTAAGTAAAGTTCAAATCCTAGATGATATTTTCTACAAAAGTTAAAGATCAGCTGCCAGCCTCTAATTTGCTGTTAAATGCTTATCTTGTTTGTAGCTAGTGGCATTAAATGTCGTCACTTGTTGGTATGGTGACGCAGGACAACTAACCACGTACTCTAAAAGTTCGAACTAATAGTGCGTGGCGAATCGATCTCTTTATCTCATAGCACAGGCCCCACATTGCATGGGTTAGGTCCTCAGCCGAACCCCATTCGTGGGTCCCACATTACACGAGTCACCCGACTTACATGAGTCACCCGCCTCACATGGCCCGGTGTGAAAGTGCCCTTCCATTAATCACCTCTGGTGAGGGGTCTTGAACACGAGACCTCCCGCTCTGATACCACTTTGACGCAGGACAACTAACCACTTGCTCTAAAAGCTCGAACTGATAGAGCGTGGTGAATCAATCGCTTTATCTCATAGCCTAAGCCCCCCACATCCCATAGGTTAGGTCCTCGGCCGAACCTCCATCGTGGGCCCCACATCACATGGGTTCCGCCTTACACAAGCCACCCGCCTCACATGGGCCGCCCACCCCGAATGTGTCCCTGCATCCCACAAACCACCCCACTCGAACCCAGTGTGAAAATGCCCCTGCATTAGATGGTCATGAGAACCTATTCATTGCTATCATGCTTGCATCAAGTACCTCAAACCATTGATTTCTTGCTAATTTTATGTGACTAGATAGTAGAGTTTTTTTTTTTTCCCCTTATGTCGTACTAAAAAGACTGGCAAAACACTGAGAACTAAAAAAAACTTGAAGTTCCCCAATTGTTCCAGATTTTGTTTCAGTCTATTCTAGATCCTGTTTCAATCACACTTTAAAAAAAAAAAAGTTTCTTCTATATGCTGTTTCTGCTATGTTGTAATTTGAAATTGACTTAACTGGATTTATTAAAATGGCAGGAGAACCGATATGCTATGGTAGATGCTTGCTACCCTCAGTCAGTATGTTACCATTCCACTCCCTTAGAATGTTTCAAAGTTTTGCTGTTTTCATAATTAAAGATAACTGTGAAGCATCCACTTTTTTTTTTTTTTTTTTTTTTTTCTTTTAAAGATCTAGAAAGCTTCTGTCATTGACGTCTGGTTTTTCTTTTCAGCCTGTGGGTTTTATCCGTGAGCAAAGTAACCTAATCTTTAGACAGGTATTATTTTGAATTTAATTGTTGGCCTAGGAAATTCTCTTTCCATCATTTGGATGTTTATAACTTTAATATAGATTTTTTTTAAAAATTAATTATTAATTAATTAATTATTATTTTTTTATTTATTGATTTTGATTTTTTTTAATATATGATAATGCATTAGTAAAAGTTATGGTGGACATGCTACAATATATGTTTTGATTCTCATATCTAACTTGCTGATATGAGATCAGTTGTTGGCTTATGCTATGCCATTCATGTTGGCCTTTGAGAATCTTTACAAAGCAATGTTTCCTGGCTGTGAAATGTACTCTCAACATGTGTTATAATTAATTTGTGGAACCTTTGCTCAATTTGAAAAATGCTTATCCTCTGTGAATGTATGCATGAAAGTAATTGAGATTTGATTATTTATGTTTGCGTTGTATCCTTGTACCTTACAAAATGGTTTCACCTGCTATGACTAGAAACCAAAATCCAGCTTGATGTTATGATACTTCCCAAATGCCCATACTTTTTGCCCTTCCAATTTTCTCCTAGCATCTGAAGCATGGAGTCTTTGTGAAAAAAACTTGCAGCTACTTCGTACAAGGCGCCCTTTTGTTGCATACATAACTGATGCGATGGGTAACGAGCTATTTAGGGTGAGTGTTGCAAAAATGTAGTACTTGAAGGTTACTCATGAATCGTTTCTCTTTTGCTTTTATATGTTATTCTTTTGTAGCTTAATGCCTCATTTGTGAAAACTGTAGGTTCGCAGGCCAATTTGGTTTATAAACAGCACAATTTATGCAGAGATTGACGGTAAGGTATGTAATTTAATATATTATAAGGGTGTCACTCCATGGTTTGTCAAGAGTTGTTACAGTTGCATGGCGTGCAGGAAATGGTGTTTGCTTTACAGTGATGTCATATTCATCTGCTGTTTCCAGGAAATTGGTGTGGTTCATAGACGATGGCATCTTTGGCGGAGAGTGTATGATTTATATTTGGGGTAATACATCTTTCTTGGATTACTATTCATATTTTGGCAATAGAACTTCTCTGTCCCTACAAGCCAAGAGAGACTCTGTGGCATATTTTGGGAGGTTAAGGAATAAGCAGGGGACATATTTGGATCACAAAAACAACTATGAACTCATTCTCCTGCTGCTTCTTGCCTTTTGGATAGTCAGCAATGTTGATGGGGCACCCTATGGGCTGATGTCCATTGTCATGTTCTTTTGCTCTCCTGGCTTTAGGGGTTTTGTATTCCCAATTTTGGTCTTAGCTTTTCAATAAAATTTCATTATTTCCATTCAAGACGCTTCCTTGGTGCATTCATTCTGACTCATTGATATTTTTGAGCTCTACCATCAGGGAGCTAATGCAACCTCAAATATGGTTCCTCGTATTTCTCATCAAGCAAATCAAAGATTTCCTTCTCTACCAATCTTTCAAGCAGTTCGTCATTGTTATCAAAGATCTGCAACTCAGAAAAGTTTTTGGCAATTATAAAATCTTTATCCCCTGATATTAGTTACACATTGGTGGTAACTCCAACTAAAGATTTGTTGCTCTCAAGGAAAATACAAGGATTTCCAATCTAAAAGTTCCCCCAGTTATGGTATTCCATAATTCTTTGAAGTCTTGCAGATATTCTGTGGGCACTGTGAATTCACTCAATTTTCTCACTCTCCAACTGAAGAAAAACTTGTGCTGATACCACTTGATGCAAGAAAAGAGAAGTCCTGAGAAACAAAATGAAATTATTGTTGGTGAAGCGAGGGATGAAAACATCAATCACCATTGGTGCTAGGGTTTCTTAGAGGGAAACCCAAGTAAAGCTACCTGGAAGGGCAATGGGCAACAACATAATAAGCCCCATCAACACACACCAACCTACTTTTGCAGAAAGAATGATTTTCATTCATAGAATTTTGAATCTTAGCTTCATTCTCTATACATCTTTTTATAATCAAGCCAATGTAACCCTATGTTCTTATTGCAATTAGGTTCAGAAGGCTTATCTGCATTTTCATCTATATTTCTTATGTGAACTCTCTTTCATTTAAGCTTTGTTACAATTATTTACAGGAAGAGGCAGTTTGCAGTGGTTGAAAATCCTGGTTTTTGGAACTGGACATTTACTTTAAAGGATAGTGATGGGAATGTGCTTGCTGAGATTGATCGTGACTGGAGGGGCATCGGCTTTGAGGTTGTCTCTTTTCCTTCAGTGAATAGTGTTTAGCATGCGAGGTAATTTGTATTGGCTGTGAAATACGTGTGATGCCAATGTTACCTGTTGCACATCTACATTCCTAGTTATTGTGCTTTCTGGTTGCACTCTTAGAGGGCTTTTGGGGTTGGTTGAATGGGGCCGCTCTGATCCAATCCAACAGGATGGGCCCTGGCCATTTTGTTTTTATAGGGAGATGGAAGGAAAGAGATTGGAAAATGGCATCCTTTTAATGAGATTCCATCCTCAACTGTTTGGAGTCGGACTGGTTTGAAATTTGAATTCTCGTCATCATAGCTTTGCTGATGTAGGACAATTAACCACTTGCTCTAAAAGCTCGAGCTGTTAGAGTATGGTGAATTAATCCCTTTATCTCATAGCCCAGGCCCCACATCTCATGGGTTAGGACCTCGGCCGACCCCCCTTGTGGGCTCGTGTGCCCCAAACCACATGAGCCGTCTACCCTGAGTGTCCCTGCATCCCACGGGCTACCTCATTCGAGCCCGGTGTGAAATGCCCCTGCATTAATCACCCCCGGTGAGGAGTCTCGAACACAAGACCTCCCCCGTGGGCCCCAAATCATATGAGTCACCCACCCCGAGTATGCCCCCGCATCCCACGGGCTACCCTACTCGAGCCCGGTGTGAAAACGCCTCTGCATTATTTGCCCTAGCTATTTTGGGGTCAGCTTTACGATATGGTCTCGCCAGAAATTCCCCAGGTTCTAACTTTGAGAAGTGAAAAATGCCTTCATATTCCATTGCACGACCTCTATCTGAAATCCTTGTATGTCTTCCTCTCATCCTCCTTTCAGATGCTGCAACCCTCATCAGAGTTCTCTTCTTTAGAGACCTGGATATATTTGAATAGAAACACCAAGACACAGTGGAATTTTACCCTTTGCACAAACGGGTGCTTACTATGTAAGCCTAAGGATTCATGTAACTTTCAAAATTATGTTGTTTCTACAAAAATAAAAATAAAAATTGATACTTATTTTGTGTAATTGTCCTTAATTTCTTTGAAAATAAAGAATGTGCATGCTCATTTGGCAACAAAAGCTGAATGATCTAAGATAAAAGTAGCATGACAATAGAAGCAGTAAGAAGATTAGAAGCCTTCTGCTAGGAATGATCTAAGATATGATATAGATTTTCACCTTGCATTTTGTCTTCTGGATTGGACATTATGCACATTGGCTTCCATGTCGGTTCTGATATTAGCTTTCCTCCCAGTTAGCAGTGTTACCGGGAAACATGCCATGTGTGCTAAGTTCAAACTTTTCTAAAGTGTTCTTGTCGAGAACTCCAGAATCTAGGCAAAAGACACTTCCATAATAGTTTTTTTAATGAAAATAATATATTCATAAATAAATAAAAATTAGATAAAAAAGATTTTTTTGGGGGACAAACTCAAAGGAACTTTAAAATAACATTCATATAACTTTAATCAAAACTAATTAATAGTAGTCTAAACTAAAAAAATAGTCAATTAACAAACATTGGAAATCATGCAATAATCACCTCAAGAAATAGTAGGTATTGATGATGATGATGATGAATAGTACAACGAACATCACTTGCTTCCTTCAAAGACTCAGAGAGACCCTGGCAAAAGAAATTAAAGAGCAAAAAAGAACAAGACGTGATTTTTTTATGTGGGTTGGGCACCCAATAGGAGTGAACTTAACCTAGAGAGTTAAGAGTGAGTCCATATGAGTAGTTTCTTCAACATGAAGAGAATAGAGGAAATTTGTGGGTAAAGAGCAAGAAATCTTTGGCTTGACAAAGAAATCTGCATAGAAAAAAAAAATGCAAGAAAACTTTACAGAGAATATGCTTAGACACCTCAGTTAAAATATCAAACAAATGAAAATTTTGATGACATCACTTGGACACCTTCTCGGTACAGAGTTTGAAGCTTCGTGTGGAGGAGTGTTCAAGTGTTTGGCATGACAAAAAGCAAAGAGTAGGAAGTGTTTGGCACGAAAAATACATATATGATGACATGTGAACTCGCTGAAATTTTATGTTGATCACAAGGTTAGAACACTTCAGAAACATATCTGTAAGGAAGATGATTGGATTGCTAAATGCTTGTGAAACAACTTTCTGCAGTTAGTGCCGTATCCATCCTCTTTGCAACCAGACTTAAAAAAGTCCAGTCCATATGTTGCATTGATTTCTCAGGATAATACCCACACTAAATTTCTGATTTCTATGATATTGCACCTTGCAGCTCTTCACCGATGCAGGTCAGTACGTTATCCGGTTTGGGCATGCGGATCCAATTTCTAAGACTGGGCCAGCTCATGCAGTAAGTATCAATATTAATTATGCTAATGTTGTATGTTAACTTAAGTCAATGTTTCACTAACCTTCTTGCTCTCTGTGCTTCAGATTCAAGAATTAGAAATTAGCCGCCCATTGACTCTATCAGAAAGGGCTGTGGCTGTTGCTCTTGCTGTGTCATTGGACAACGACTATTTCTCTAGGCATGGGGGTTGGTAAGACACGTATACAAAATCATAGTAGTTTATATACAAGTGCTCTTTTGTAAATTTTGTATAATCTACTGTTCAGTTAGTAGTACCATTTTCACTTTTGTCACTGTATATTTTTTTGTTCCAGTTTCTGATGATTTGATTCTTAGAAGAAACAGGGCTAGTTATTACATATTCATGTATTGGTGACTCATCCATTGATTTCGATAAATGAGCTGCTTGATATGGAACTTATGTTACACTTTTCTTGACGGCATTCTATATGTGTGCCTAGTTTGATGTAGAATGTATCAGACCTTTCTTTTATTTTATTTTATTTTATTTTTTTTTTTTTTTGGGGGGGGGGGGATGCATGCTCCTCATGGTCATATTATTAATTTCAGATGGCAGAGATTTGCAGTAACAAAATTTCTGTCAAAACTTACTTCTTAAAATCCGATTAGTGGGAAGATAGGGGCAAACATTGTTAAGAGGACCAGGGCTACTATTGTCCCTTTTTTGAATTTTATGATTACTTTATCTGTAGTTGTCATCCTTAAAAGGGCATTTCTGTTATTTGTATGCAAGTGATAGTTCACTCCTTGTTCATAATCATACTTAAAGGTGGTCTTGGGAACCCTAGTGTAGGCGTGTCTATTTTTCATATTTAGAGTTTCGTTGTGCCCATACATGAGATTCCACACGTCACACAGCCTCGTCACATGTTTGGGACATATGAGCCATGCATTGGGTGGGCTCCACCATTCAGACCCATACATGAGTTTCCACACGTCACACCTCCACAAGTGATCACATTTGCCAGCCTTGTCACGTGTTTCGGACATATGAGCCGTGCATTGGGGGGACCTCACCATTCAGGTCAGGTGACCCGCCTCAGGTGGTTTAACTCATCAGGTTGGCCAAATGTGCATGTTGAATGCAGACTGTTAGCGGATTTATTTATTTATTTTTTCTTTTTAACTTTCAATTGTATTGCACGCGTGCTATCCACTTATGAGCTGATTGCCCTGCTTTTGAGCAAGGTCATCTACACAGAGGGTCCATGTGGTGCATTGCTCAGATATTCCACATGCTGCAGAAACATGTGGGCTTTGTCAAATCTCTTTTACTCCAATCTTTGGTTAAGTGGATGATTAACAAACTGTATTTATAGTCGTCCAAAACATGTGTAGTCATCTGTACTTTGCTCTTTGGGTCACTTGCTTTTATTCTTATTCATATATTACCTCTAATCATCATTTGTTTAGTTGGTTTTGGTGAAACTAATCATTTGACACTTTTTTGGTCAGAAAAGTAATTCGTGGGTATATCTGATCATTCGCTTGTCTAATGTAGCTCACTAGAATCTGAAATCTCTACCAAGCAGCGAAAATGACTGTGTTCCTAGCATTTTTGTGGGGTTCATGAGATCTTTATTTTACAGGTCCCCAAAAAACTTGGGTCAAGACTCTGTGGTAGTTCACCACCATTTTGAAAATGGTGTTTACTCATCCTTCATAAAAATGGCACAATGTACAGCTATCCAAATGCATGTTGTGGATGAAGCATGGCTAGAAAAGCAAACTGACTGAGCAAACCCTAGCCATCCAATTGTTAGCTATCAAATGAATGGTTTAAAGTAGAATGGTGTGTCCAAATTCAGCTTGCAAAATAAGATGGCTATGATCATCTGCTCAATGTGAGTTTTAGGTTACGCACCACTCACAATGCAGTCAGCAATTTGAATGTCTGGATTGCCATACAATATCCATGTATACAGTGGATGAGTCACCACCATTTTTGCTCTAAAACTTGGGCTATAGCAATTCCTCAGTGGAAGCCTCACACATGTTCACTATGGATAAAATCTTCCCCCTTATTTTTTAACTTGGATTCTGATTACTTTAGCTAGAAGAAAGTATTAATTTCCGTCCTTCATTTTCTCAGGGGAGTCCCTTTCATTGCAGTCGACGAATAGAGAGGTGCGTGGCACTGCTTCTGTAGTTATTCCTTTGTGCTGTTGTCTGCTTGTGTTTTTCCCAAGAATCTCCTCCACCTTTGTCCATGTAAGTTCTGTGAGAGAGTATAGGGGTTGGTTTAGCTGCTGCTGTAACAAATGCTGTTAACCAACTTACAAGCAAAATGACCAAAATAGCATATAACTCTACAGCATGTGATGATTGTTGAAGGTAGTTTGTACCATCTCGGCAAAGAAACAATGTTTTTTTCTTTTTTCTTTTTTTTTTTTTTTTTTTTTTTTTTTTTTTTTTTTTTTGTTGTTGTTGTTGTTGAAGGAAAAAGAAATAATGTTATTTGTACCATCTCGGCAAAGAAACAATGTTATTGCTGAAAACGAGATTCATTTGAAGCCTTTTTTTTTTAAAAAAAAAAAATACAAATGAGTGGAAAACCTTTTTAGCATCACAAATGAGTGGTTTGTAAAATGCCCGACCAAGGCAAGCTAGAAGCATTCCAAACCGTGTGATTTGAGGGAATGGCCCATTCTTGTTAGTGTCCAAATAGATCAGCATTCTGGTTACATTTGTGCCATGTGTACAGTGATTACTAACAGAAATGCATGTGCATCTTCAGTAGCACGCTGTTGCAAATTCTGGAATCTTCTGTCGCATGATGATACTTGTTGCAATAGTCCATCCATGGATGGTTAAAAAAAGGGGTCCACAGTCTTCATTCAACGTACAAAATTGGTGGGCCATAGTAATTCTACAATGGGCATCTGTTTATGGGTGGCCTAGATCACCCGAATCATGCAGCGACATCAGCCCCATCACGCAAATGCGAGGGATGGGGCTGTCAGTGGCCTAACCTGGTGGAGGAAAATAGTGTACTTATTCCAACTCGGGCCCAAGCCAACCCGGTCTTCTCTCATCAGGGTACAACCTTATTGAGATGGAAGGCGGGCTTCTGTCGACGTGGAGAACATGTTGAGGATCAAGGCCATGCATTAGGCTCGTCCTCCATGGACATGACAAATTCCAAGCGTAAGGGATGATCATCAGATGGGCCATGCATATATGTTGAATACAGATCTCTGGTCATTACGTTTCTAAAACTAGTGTTGCCTGCATGATGACTGTACCGGTCTGAATATTGGCCCAAGGCATGTTGACTGTGGGAAGTGGATTCGTCCTCTCACTCACACGCATGGCATCCGTTCCTTGAAGCTTCCAGTCCATCTCACGTAGCCTTCTCCATCCACGAGCAAGCACGTTTGCCATATACAGGTCCTTTCATTCCTCGGGTGGGCCACACTGTACAAATCAAACAGACGGTTTTAGAATGAGATCCGATGAGCAGAATATTGTGTCGTTTTGCCTATGGCTATCTTCACGCGTCAATGAGATCCGACGCACCGGAAGATTGGCACGTGTAGAGTTGCGTGTCCACGGTGTTCATGTGGGGCTGGACGCAAATTTCCTAGAAAAGTTTTTAAGTGTGGGAAAGCCCGTACAAAAAAAAAAAAAAAAAAAACTACGTGGGGCCCACCGTCACGTGTGTGCGCAATATACACTCCGTCCATCATTCGCATCCAAAACCCAAGTGGTCCACAAGTACACAATAGAGATGAGGATCCCCTACCGTTGAAACCTTCCAGGGGCCAAGGGTATTTATATGCGATCCAACCCGTTTATAAGGTGATTCACATGAGTATTAGGTTAAATTCCAAATATGAGCTTGATCCAAAACGAAGGTTTTAATGGTAGGCGTCCCTATCCCCACCTTTTTCCTGTGGTTTTGGTCCGCTCGTGTTTTGGATTGATCTGATTCTTTTGATCACGTCGTAAAATGAGCTGGTCCAAATTATGGACGGAGGGGATGTCATACCACATGACGGTGGGCTCCACACAGCTTTTAGCTGCACGGGCTCCCTGTTGGAGGAAATTCCCCTACTGTGGAGCGGGCAAACCCCGTCTATATAAACCCCGCCGTTCAAAACCTTTCTAGGGTTTAAGCACCCATTTCTCTATTGGAATTTCGATGGCTGTCGGGTTGTTGATTTCAAGAACAGCATCTAAAACCTTTACACGATCCCTACTTTCTCCTCCTCCAACAACTGATCATCTCTCTATTTCTCCTCTCGCAATCTCTCGATGCCTCCGAAGCCTCCACTCGTTCGTCTCCGATCGATTCAATTTCCACAACCATGGCAGAATCCTGCCCTCTAATTCCAGGGCCATTGCCACACGCTCGGTCCTGATGCAAGATGCCGCCACAGAGGCCGTCTCAGCCTCACTAGCTGTTGATAATCGTGTCCCTGCGACTGTAATCACTGGATTCCTAGGATCCGGAAAGGTTAGCGTTTTATTCTTTAACATTTATTTCTAGAAAATTTGAATTCATGCTCTAAATTCCGGAACTACAACGGTTAGGTTTCCTCAAATCTTCTTTCATTGGGAAATTCTACAATGCTCAGGCTGAATATTTGTACTGTAAAGTTTTGGGTTTTCAGCTTTTACAAGTGGGGCCAATGGTTCAGTGATACTTAGCCATTGATACAACAGAACCAACTGTGGATGGCCCATGCATGGAAACTCTTCGAGTTGGAACTCCTAACCATTCAATAGGTGGTGCAAATGAAAATGCCACTATGGTTCACATTCAACTGAAGAAGGCTAAATATTCTATAGCTACGATCTCTAGCCTGCGAGATTTCTGGTGCACGGCCCATCCAGGATAAAACCCATCATATCAATGGTTTGGATCACTGAACCACGGCCCCACTTTTACACAGAGGGAAAATCTGAAAGTGCTATACAAACTATCGGCCGAGCATTGTACTATACCTCTTTTCATTTATCATATTGGAATTTAAATTTACACTGTTGCCCATTTGACAGTTAGTGATTTTGAACAAAGTTCAAAAAATCATTTAAAAACATCTCCTTGCTGGATGAATTTATTGAAATACATTTCAAGGGCTGTCAATGGGCCAGGGCCAGGCCCAGGCCTTCCACAATCAAAATTTTGAATAGGGCCAGCCCCGATGGGCCCCTGCTCAACCAGTTCAAAATCCAGGCCTTGGACAACCCCAAGCCCTGCCAATTGAAAACCCTATACATTTCCAATACATTATGATACATCCTGATGTTATTAACCTTGACATGATATTGAATTGCTTTGAATTTTTCTGGGAAGGAACATTTTGACTATACTATGGTGCTATTGTGTGTATCAGGATGTATCAATGGTACAAACAAATACAACAATAAATTTTAATACATATCTGTATCGCGAGAGGAACATTTGTATTGCATCGCTGGATGAATCTATCGCAATCATAGTTTTTAAGCTTGATTGGATTTTCAGTCAAGTTGATGAGAAACTCGTTTTTGTTGTTGTAGTTTTTTTTTGGATCAAGTTGAGTTGGATTTTGCTAGGGTTTTCAGATTTTTGACAAACCTTTCACGTTTTTATTAATTTATACATTATAAATACTTTTATATTTAAAAGTAATCATAAAATTTTGAGTTTTGACTTTCGAGCTTTGTCTGAATCTTTAGTCAACTTGACCCAATGCACTTTCGTGCCCATTCAAGTTTTCGGGTTTCTAAACTATGATCATGATAGATTCCAGATATGATATAATGCATTCTGATGTTTTCCCCCTGATTTTGAGAAAGTAGTGGACATGTAATGGTGAGTCAGCAAGATAAGCAAGAAATGATGATCCACATGAATTTTAATGTTTCATCTTATATTTTCTTCACTAATCTTTCATGGGTTATCATAGCGGATGTGGGGAGCCACGATATGTCTTTGTTAGGAAGCACTGCAAAGGAAATGTTTTCCGTCGGAATTATGGGATCTCTGACGTGACAATATGCATGGTCTGTTTGGGATTTTGGTTTTGTACAGGTGGGTCTTATGGTGATCTAGGCCGTGGTCTGTTGAACCGACCATGAATGGACCTTCCCTATAAATCAATTATCACTTTGATAGGACAACCAAACGTTGCAATTTGTGGCTTGTAAATCAATGGCTGAGCATTATCGACATTCAACTAAAATATGTTCCAAGGTCGGAGGCTAAGATTTTCCAATGTGGGATTCTTATGGGGCCTGGTCCATCCATAATGGTGCCCATCTGACTGATGGTCTGGATCACTTAACCATGGTCTGCTTTTGAACAAACTGCAATCTGACTGGCTTCGCTCTAAGATCATAAATCCTGCTATTTTCTTGTTTATGCTTGTTTCGATGAACCCATGAAGCTAAAGATTTTCATCATCTGTTGTTTTACTAAAAACTAGTTTCCATGCAATCAAGTTATTTGACTATTAAGTGTCTATGACAGACCACTCTCCTCAACCACATTTTAACTGCTCAACATGGAAAAAGGATTGCCGTCATAGAGAATGAGGTACGCATGTTTCCTGTCTTCGTTTCTAGAATTGCTTTCAACTTTTGCAGAATGTTATTGTATTTTATTTTCAATTCACCACCTATAATCTAGTTGGCATAGGCTCTGTTTCTACAGATACATATGTTGACACTTATTTTCTTTGTATTTCAGTTTGGGGAGGTGGACATAGACAGTTCGTTGGTTGCGAATCATTCATCTGTGGCTGAGGATATTGTCATGGTTAACAATGGTTGCCTATGTTGTACTGTGAGAGGGGATCTAGTTAAAATGCTTTTGGAGTTGGTCAAGAAAAAGCGGGATAAGTTTGACCATATTGTTATAGAAACAACAGGTATTTATTGCTTTTTATGCACCAATGGGAATAAACTTTGGGAAGTATGATATTGAAACTGTTTCTTGACAGGGAAACATAAGTTCAGTTTAGGCTAGCATCCGGTTCTGTTCTCACCTCCAAATTTATAAACCGATCAATGATTGTATTGTTGAAATTTCACCTAGATTCTCCACTATATTCATTAGCAAATACTTCATTATAAAATCGTTTCATACATGTTTGTTCAGTGTGATAGAAGCTTGGAGTTTCACTTTCCCTCCCTGTGTCTTATTGCCATTGGAGATTTTATGTGATATTACATTCTTCCATTCATTAAATGGTGTTCTAGTTTCCAGTAAAAAGTAGTGGATTGCAATAGGTGCTGCTTTTTGAGACCTTGATGGATTCATAGAATTCTATGATATCCTCTTTGCAGGCCTTGCAAAACCAGCTCCTGTAATTGAGACATTCTGTACAGATGACCTGGTTTCACGGTATGTGAAACTTGACGGTGTTGTTACTTTGGTCGACTGCAAGCATGCTATGCAGCATTTGAATGAAGTGAAACCGAGATGGGTGGTGAATGAGGCAGTAGAACAAGTTGCATATGCAGACAGGATCATATTGAACAAGGTGAGCATACATGCACTACAAAGTACCATGTCTTCTTTTTGTCTGATTCCACTGGAATCATCCCTACGCATGGAGCTTATGTGCCCCTATGTCATTCCATCTATTGAATTTTTTGGCAGATAGATTTGGTGAGTGAGGCTGACTTGGAGGCAATGACTCACAAAATTAAGGTCGGTATATTTTCTCGTAGATGGACGCCCGCACCATCTTTTGCTGAATCTACTGTGCTCTCTCCTCTCTTTGATCTCCTGATACATGTTTGTCATTGCAGCATATCAATGCGATGGCACAAATTAAACAAGCTAAATTTGGTGTTGTTGACATGGACTTTGTTTTAGGAATTGGTGGATATGATCTTGATAGGTCCGTGACATGGCTTTATCTAGTGACTTCAATTTGTTATTCATCAAAGAGCATCTTCTTATGATGTTTATTACAGCGAGTATAACTACATGAGCTCCAATTTCTAAAGCAGCTTGATGTTTGCGGTTTTGCAGAATTGAGACCGAAGTTCATGCAGATGGATCCCATGATACAACTCATCATAAAGATGGTGGTCATGGTAATTCTCCATATCTAATTTAATTATGTTTTATTTTTTTTGAATTCATGATTCCAAGTACTAGTTATGTTTACCCAAGGTTTAAATAATGGTGTTATGGCCTTATAACAGCTGGCTGTGTGATCATGATATAAATTATAATGGTAATGGCCATTATGAAACAGCAAAAGTGGAATATTGAAAACTTCAGGCAAAAAAGGAAAGTAATGCCTTTCTTTTAGCATAAAGCGGTGTTATAATCCATAGAAGTAAGGGCATTAAATTGATTAAAAAACGAGCTGTCTGTGATTTTTTTTTTTTAATAACAATAAACTGTACATGATTCTGGAATTTTCTTACACCAGAACACCATGAAGGACACCATCATCATGACCATGTACATGATTCTGCTGTCTCCAGTGTCAGCATAGTTTCTGAGGGTACTCTGGATCTGGACGAGGTAATCTTCTATTTCATTTCTTTAGAATTTCTACCCCCCATGCCCCCCTGTTTTTTTTTTTTTTTTTTTCTCATCAAGAGTATTTCTTTTCTTCTATTTTATCTATGCCAATGAGTGACTTTGATCTTATGCCTGACACTGTTATTTAAGAAAAGAAAGAAATTTCTATGTATAGAAGGGGCTGAGATTGCCCAGTACGAAGAGAAGGATTGGTGTGCAGCCTACATCACTTTTTTTTGTGATATTTGTATGCCTCCAAACCGAAACCATGGTCATTTCAGGTCCAACTTCAAATTTAGCGGATTGCAATTAGGGCTTTCCTTGCAATTACTAAAAACTCGTGACCGTCACTTTGCTCAATTCTATCCATATTGGATTGGATTTTGGCAATTTAGTTCAACTGGGCATCCATATGCACCATAATCTTTTACTAAGTGCAGCCGCGCCTCGGTGTGTTGGAAGACCTAGGAGGAGACGGAAGAACTCCTTCGCCTTCTCCTGTTCTAAAGATGCCAGAATTTGATGAGGCATTCAAAGTCGAATGGTTTGTGTCGGGGTTGACAATTGGTGCAATGTTGAGTAAGGGAGGCAGGCGTGTGGCATTCTCAGTGAAAAATTGAATAAGGCCAAGAACAAGTAGTACTCAGCATCTTTTTTCTGTTTCACATGAAAAAATGATAGTCAGAGGAGGTTGCAGAAGTGTGATGTTCCTGGAGAAGTCTATCTCGCATTGTTGGAGGGTGGGAATCGATCCAAAGTTCCCCCCTGCTTGTTCTATATTGGAATCCACTGATTAATAATTCTCGGAGATTCAACTGAAGCAGTTGTTCCTGCCTCTTCAATAGTTGTTCATTGTTTGACGAGAGCCCATAAAGGAAGAATGGTAGCAGTGCCCTGTCTTTCCCATCTCAAAACTACCTAGCCCATTTGTTTAAAATGCTTGTAAAACAGAATTAATCAATATTACAAACATTAGTGTCATGAATCGTTTTGCAACTACTTGAGTGGTGTTAGGGGTTCCGTAACTGCTTCCAGATGTTGATAGACCTGTCTTTTCTCCCTTACCAGACTCCAATGCCACTAACAATGAAAATACTTATCTTGGCAATAACTATGATTGGGTATAGAATCTCTCTACATCATTAAATCAAATCACTTGTCTCCGGGTCAGCAGCTACATGTCCTTCCTTTTTCTTATTGGGCTGCAGTCCAGTGGTACCGGGACAACTGTAAACTAGGAGTCCATGTGATTATTCACGACATCCAAGCCGTCCATCAGATACGTTGTCTTCCGTTATACCATGAGCCACGGAACATGGGACAAGTTGAAAGGGAATGCCCATCCTTGATTTGCATGGGGGGCCCACAATGTTGTTTATACACGGAATCCAGACTGTCCAGACCTTTAATTTTCCATGGATAAAAGGGTTAGGATAAAAATCAGGCTCTTCTGACGGACCCTTGATTTTTGTGGGGGGCCCACAATGCTGTTTATATGGAATCGAGGCCGTCCAGACCCTTAATCTGCCATGGATATAAGTTTAGGGCAAAAATTAGGCTGTTCTGCAACTCAGGTGGCCCCCAGTGAGAATCATGACTTGGCGTCCCTTCCGACCTTGTTCTCTGTGCTGTGGCCTACCAGAATTTTGGACGGGTTGGATGGGATACATACACCATGTGGTCCCCACATCTGCTTGCTACCACTGTATGTTACCGTCACCACTGGAGCTAACACCTCTTTCTTATTTCGTTTTGTCATGGAGTATTATTGAACTCACCACTACGTAATTTTGACTAATTGTGTATTTTTTGCTTGCTAACCAGGTTAATGACTGGCTAGAGAGGCTAGTCGATGAGAAAGGGGATGATTTGTACCGGATGAAGGGAGTTTTGTCTGTAGAAGGTTTCAATGAACGTTATGTCTTTCAGGTCCTCTTTTGGCTCCCCTCCCTCATGCTCTTTCATATGTATATATTATTGTGAGGGAAGTTAAATAGACTCAGATGCACAGCTGTTTTCTATCTCATAATTTTTTCCTTGGTCCTTCAGGGCGTACATTCCACCCTCGATGGCTGCCCGGCCAAACCGTGGGGGCCTGACGAGAAAAGGATGAGCAAGCTTGTATTCATAGGGAGGAATTTGGATGAAGCTGTGTTGAGAAAAGGCTTCAAGGGTTGTTTGGTATAGAAAGTTCTTTTGACGGCTTGTCAGCAACATACTATATGGCATTGATCTCATACTCATATCACAACTTCCATGATCGATTCTGGATGTTCAACTGCCCTTCCTCAAGAACCATCACAAGTGTAGCTTCGAAGACTGTAAGCATTCAGATCTTGGAACTTGAATCGAATCATGGGCCATTGGTATCATCCTTCTGTGGAGAATTTTCGGAACTGCCCACATGCTGATGAAACATGACAACCTAAATGGTGATGAGGATGGTGGTGATGGTATGAAGGATTAGGAGAGACCGTTTGTAACTTCAGTGAGTAATCTTGGTGCAACATATTCAGAACCAAACCTGTTATATAACAAATCTGTTACAGGATATTTGTGGTAACCAGATATTTTTATGTGGTGAACCCCTTCATGTGATAGGCCATCCCCAATGTCTCCCTAATGGTTGCAGCCATATAAAAGGTTGACCGGAACCAGCATTCCTCTTAAACACAATGAGAAAACTCGATTAAAATAAATATACGTTTATTGAATTTAAACCAATAAACAAAAACTAAGGGTACATTTAGCATGCAAAATTTTGATAATTTTAATTTTATTTTTTCGAAATATAATATATTCTTGATTTAACAAATATTTGTCTTAAAAAAAAAAAAAAAAAAGTTTTATTGACTGCATGGCTGACCTATCTTAAATCATATTATTATTATTAACCTTTTAACCTTGTGAATGTCTGGTATCCTGGGCAAAAATTACAATTTCGCAATTTAGAGGAAAAGGTAATCAAATGGGGGCCATTGTGATGGACAATTCAAATTAATGATTGGACTGATTCAAGTAATTTGGAACGGCAGCCCGGCCCTTTTACTTGAATTCAATCATATGCTTCAAGATCAACCAAATTGATTGTTGAGATGGATGGACAACTAAACCAAATTTATTGTTGAAATGATGGGTTGGACCATCCTATCATCTGACAGGATATGGATGGTACATAATTGTTATAGCTAGCAGCAGCTTGATACGTGATTTGATCCATCTATCATGTAAGGCCCACCTTTGATTACACATCCCTCTTAAGTTTCTTTTTTATTCCATCAACTTGACAAAAAATGAAACCAATCATGGGTAAGAAAGTGGACGGTCGATATTGATTATGCAAGAAAAGCTCATCTCTGGTCTGGACCATTGGCTGTGTGGTGCCCACTTTTTATTGTCCACCCTCCCAAAAAATTACTCTAATTTGACGATCCTAACCATTTTGCTATGGATGGGAAGTGCATGGCCAATATTTATTTGGCTATAAAAGTTCTTATCATGAATCTATGTTGTCCATCTTCTCTATCTAACCGCTTAATGCTGATTACTCTTTAAGATTAATTAGATATCCTAATGATTTGATCAATGGATAAGAAATGGATGTTGCGTATTTATTTTACTAGAAAAGGTCTAATTACTAATTAGTGACCTCGATGGCTCACTTCTATTATATTTGGACAGTTGATTTCCACTGTCTTGATTACGTGTCATCCCAATTCCCAAGCCACTTTCATTGGATAGTTGGCTAGGAAAATGAATGGTACACATTGATTGTAAGAAAGATGGCTCATTCATTGATTTGGATTGTGGGGCCCACCCTTAGTTGCTCGTTCCTCGTAAAAGTCACTTTGTTTGGATGATCCTAGCCATCGATTAATGGCTAGGAAAAAGGATGGTCCACATTGGTTTATAATAGAGAAGGTATAATCATTGATCTATACCATCTATCATGTGAGGGGCTCACTTTTAATTGTCCTTTCATCTAAAAGTCATTTTGATTGCATGATCCTAGCCATTTGATCTATGATAAAGAAAGTGGATGGCCCATATTGATTATACTATAGAAGGTTCATTCATTAGATTTGTCTATGTGGACCTACCTGTGATCGCCCGTTCCTCTCAGAAGTCACTTTGATGGGATGATCCTAGCCATCTGATCGATGGGCAGGATAAAGGACTGTCCATATGATTATAATAGAAGGTTGGATATATCATTGATTTGGACCATCTAAAATAAGGGACACACCGTAGACTGCCCATCCCTCTGAAGACAAACACTTTGATGAAGGGAGGGAGGGGTTCAAACTTCAAACCCATCTTTCACTACTAGCACAATCCACTTGCATTTAGGGGAAAGGTTGATCTGGATCTGGATCGTCCACCATGTGGACCCTAGCATCGACGTCTCTACCATATGGCAACCCAGAAGAAGTATGCCACGCCACCCCTTTCAATTCAAAATGAAATGCAAACACAGTAGTAAGAAATGTTGGTTATTAGAGAGGGTAACAAGCAACTATATATATTCATGTTTATTTAATCAATGGTAACAACTTTTCAGAGTCAAAGACTCAAAATCTATTCATAGCAGTACACAATACAGCGACTGATGGTCCTGAAAAATGTATGCCTCCAAGACTCATTACATAGAAGAAAGGCGATAAAACCCCAAAATCCAATAGCATATGAACAAGCCATGAACAAATAGAAAAAGAAATGACTATCGACAAATCTAGATTCTTCTTCTTCTTCTTCTTCTTCTTTCTCCGTTGGAATGTTTGATGAGCAATTTCTTTCAAGTGGTTTCCCACATAGACCTGGATTGCCCACATAGCTACTTTCATCAAATGTGTGAAATTGAAGGCCTGATGGGATTTCTCCTGATAAGTTATTGAATGCGACACTGAAAGTAGAAAGAAAGTTTAGACGAATGATCTCGGGAGGAATTTCCCCACTCAGCTTGTTATGTGAAAGATCTAAACTCTCCAAATTGTCCAAGTTTCGAAACGTTATCGGAATTGGGTCCGTTAGAAGGTTATTAGACAAGTTGAGTGATCGTATTACTTTCAAGTCTCCTATTTCAGGTGGAATGCTACCCATTAACTGGTTTGATGACAAATCGATTCCAATCATCAATGAGCGGGGCACACCTTCGTAGGTGTACAATCTACCTTTCGTGGTGAAATCGATTGTAAGCCCGTCGGTTTGTTGAAAACCCGAACGCTTACCCCTGTCATAGTTTGAAGTTTTTGATTCATTCGTCCAAAATGTGATATTCTTGAAGCAAGTGGGAATGTCTCCTGATAGTCTGTTATCAGAGAGATCCAAGAACTGGAGATTTTGCATTTGACACAATTGCCTTGGTACCTGGCCTTGGAAATGATTTTGGCTTAAGAGGAGTGCGCCCAAGCTCGGAAGAATAGGCAACCAGTTTGAAATATCACCTGACAAGCGGTTATTTCTAATGTCCAATAGTAGTAATTTGGGACTGTTGGATAGCCTCGGTGAGACCGTTCCAGTGAATTCATTACTATGAAGTCGCAAGAATCTTAAATTCATCATATTGAAATCTCTTTGGAGTATCTCCCCTTTTAAGGTGTTGTTTGACAGATTCAAGTAGATCAATGAAGTGCCATTTTTCATCAAGCCATCTGGTATTTCTCCTGATAACTTGTTGTGGGACATATCCAGTGTTTCCAAATTAGTTTTGTCTGCAAAGGATGAGGGGATGCTGCCATGCAAAGCATTGGTAGAAACATTGAAACGGCGTATTCTAGGAAGAAGGGCGCCGATGTTATCAAGAAGTGGTCCATAGACATGATTGACTGACATATCAAGTTCGATGAGGTTTGAAGTTGTGTTCTGGTTTGGCCATGGAAATGGACCACTTAACTTGTTGTCCCTTAGACGCAGGTATGAAGTAGCATTGTAGAATAGCCAGGATGGAAGCATCCCAACAAGTGAGTTGTGGGATAAATCCAAGGTTATTAAGGAGTTTTGGGTGGAGAGAAAGGTTGGGATGCCGTGGCCGCTACCTTTGTTGAGGTTGCAATTTGACAAGTACAGGCTATGGAGTTGGAAAGATGGGACCCACATTGGGGACTCGGTCTCAACCGTTAATTGGTTATTGTTGGAAATGCTGAGGAAGCTGAGCTTGGAGAGGTTGGCAAACGAGGAAAATGGAAGCACCCCATCAAACTTGTTATACGAGATATCAATCTCCTCAATTACGGTCAGGTTCCTGAAAATGGAAGGAATTCTCCCTCGGAATTGGTTTTGAGACAGAAGGAGACTTCTTAGGGAATTCATGTTACCCAAGCAGGGAGGAATACTGCCTTCGATGGAGTTGGAGGAGAGATCCAAATGCTCCAACTGCTTCAATTCACAGAATGCTGCAAAAGAGTGAAGAAAAAAGTTAGTTTTTTTTTTTTTTGGGTGTGTGTGTGTTGGGGGGGGGTGGGTGTTAATGGGCTGGGCTTGGGCTAAGATGACCTCAGTCCATATCAAGCCCACCTAATGTTATACCAGCCTAAGCCCATCCAAGCTCATGATGGTCTTTAATTTGAAGACCGATCCATGAAGATTTATTAAAGCTAGGGTTGTAACTTGGGTTCAGGTCCACCTGAAGCCGATTGATCCAACCTGAAGTTCAGGTTTATCAACGCCCTTGGGTTAGGTTCAAGTTGGACAATGCCAACCCGATTGGAAGTTGGGTTGTGTTCAGGTTAGATCAGGTTGGGAATAATCACATGTATTTGAATTGGGTTGAGGTCAGGTCAAGTATAGAGGAGGACTTTGGCTTGCATTCGATCTGGAAACCTTGGATTGGAATTCGGTACAGGTCGGGTTGCAAGTTGGATCCTCTTAAGTTATGAATTCAATCACAAAAGGAACTTTTTTTTTTTTTTTTTACTGACATCAATAATTAAAAAGCTACTTATTTAAAATAAGTTTGGTTAATTATTAATTATAAGTTACTTATTTACTGAAAAGGGGCAAAGATTTTCAGTAATTTCAGTAAAAAGTCAGGAGTCAAGAGACAAATCTTACATGGAATAATCTTACCCTTTCAACTTGTGCTGTAATTTCGAGCCCACAAAAAGCTTGGATTAACTCTATATATTAAAAATTCAAATCTAATACTATTATCAATTATGCACTTTGCGAAAGCACATTCACTGAAAATAGAACAATTAAACTAGAATCAACCTATCATATATTCAGAAACACATGATTTTACATGGAAAATCTTCGCGGGAAAAATCAAAGCACAAAGCGATAGAGATCTCCACCATAATCAAAACCTTCGAGTTACACTACTCCATTTCTTTGATTAGAGAATCAATTGAATATCTCCTTCCAATGCACATCCCCTACGAAAACCCCTATCCATTGAGAAAATTCCTTCTCAAGTTTTTACAAGTATAGAAAACCCTCTCAACATGTAAAACTACTGCCTTATAAGAGAAAGCACTTATCTCCTTAAAGCCTTAATTGAACCAGGACTTAAATAATCCGACTTGCGTAAAACTGCGTAATAAAGTCGACGACTGTCGGTCGGACCGAGCTCACCAGCGGTTGGACCGAATTCACTGTTCATTAGATTGACTCAGACCAACAATGTTCTGATCTGCTCTTGAGAAATCCTGCACTCGAGGTTGGACTGAACATAGTTCAGTCGGTACAACCGAGCCCTGCTTCATCTCCTCAACTACATAGAATCCAAGGTATCGGCACAACAAACTCTATCTATTAAATAGATGATTAAGAAAGCTATGTTTCACACCCATGAGAGAATGACCAAGTATTTGATGTACTGGATCTTTCAAGTACGGATTTATTTATTTATTATTATCTTTTTTTGAGTCCATCAGCATCATGAACCATCATTTCAATGGCCTGGATCTCTGGACCATGGATCCGGCTGGCACAAAGCGAATACCATCACTATAGAACTCACTATCCGAGCATTGCACATTGTGAAATTAATTGAATGATCCTTGACTGGAGGGTATACGACTATACTCAGATTACCATTTTCTGAGTATCCTGGCATACCCTCGAGTTGAGGATCATTTAATTCCAAGTGACTTTGAAAACCAAATAGACTTGAGGGATAAATGCAGGTGGCTTTGAAAACCAAATATACTTCTCTACATTTTAGTTTATAACTATCCTATTTAACAAACATGCTTATTCATT
Source organism: Magnolia officinalis (assembly GCA_021015155.1). Taxonomy (NCBI): domain Eukaryota; kingdom Viridiplantae; phylum Streptophyta; class Magnoliopsida; order Magnoliales; family Magnoliaceae; genus Magnolia; species Magnolia officinalis. Next base: position 133,178,279 of record JAJHSJ010000001.1, on the reverse strand, counting down.
GAATGAGTAGAAATCAAGAAAAGCTACTTGTGTCATAACTCATAAGTAACTTATCTAAACTAACTTAAATCAAAACGCCCCCTAAAATTCACCCATCTTCCACTTTCGTATCCGTACAATTTTGGCTCTCCATCAATTGTGGATTGTTTATGCAATTTTCTTTCAAAAACCATTTTATTAGCTTCCCACCAGTTGAAGAATCAGGATTTTTCGCAGATAGGGGCTGTTCAAGCCTCATCAGTTTGGACTAGTGAGATGTCGGCCGCTAGTAAAGACCAATCAAGGAAAACTCGGAGGATCTAATGGATCTACCCTTTGCTTGATTTTTAGAATGACCCATCGGATATGATCAACGATCAACGGCTGGATCATCAAATCTGACCCAAATGGATAGAGATATGGAACTCACTCTCTCCTCTCTTCTCTTTGCTCAGGTTTAAAGTGTTGTTGTTATGGATGGATTCACAAAGGACAGAAAATCTCTCTCTCTCTCTCTCTCTCTCTCTCTCTCTCAATAAAAGGTAACAGTAAATCGAAAGAAGATTTAATCTGAAAGGAAAAAAAGCATTACCTTGGAGTAAATTCCGTCCGCCGATCTGGTTCCCACCCAAACGGACTTGTTTCAATTTCTCGAATTGCATAAACAATGAAACGTTGGGATACCAAGTACCCAATCCCTCATCCCTTGTATCAAAAATATTGATTTGGACGACATGAGATGTGGAGGGATTGCATTCAATTGATTCCCATCGGCAACAATCGTCTCTGGCCCAACCTGAAAGAGCGGAGCCGTTTGGATGGTTTATAGAATCTTTGATTTGAAGGAGAGCTACCCTTTCTTTTTCCAAACATGCTTCACATCCAAAAAACCACCAGCTAACACACACTAACAACACTAGAAAATTATCCAAGTTAAGTGCAGCCATGATATAGAAACCTTTTTTTGTACGTGATTAACTGCACTAAGCTTGCTTAACAAGGGAGATTAGTGCGTGATTAAGCACATTAAGCTCAGGAAGGGAGGTTGTCTATGATGTTGTAGAAATGATGCCTCTTTACACCCCTTTTATATACCCATGAACAGCCGTAGCAATAGCATCCACCCGAATCAACACGGCACGCTGTTTTTTTTTTTCTTTAGAAATCCCGTCTTGCGTCCTGCCCTGCCCAGACAGACTCAGTCCACGCATGGGCTCCTTATGGCCCACTGTGATGTATGGGTTTTATCCACGCCGTCTATCCATTTTGATAGATCATTTCATATATAAGACCAAGATCAAGGCATATCCAAAGTTAAATTTAAGATTTTAATTAATTTTATTATTAGAAATATGATGATCAGTAATGATTTAATCACATCTTTCAAATTATGTTATATAATTATCTATGCCAAGTTGTCTATTATGCAGAGAATTATTCTTCTGGTATTAATTCATTTTTTTTTAAATTAAGAAAAAACTTTGATAAATTTAATATCGGTACGGTCCTTTGAGATGTTGAATGGGCCTATCTCTTGAAATCATTAAATAATTGAGCCTTAGAAAACTCATGTAATATATAGATTGTATCAATAGCTGTCATTTATGAAAAAATCTTACATTCTGCACATGAACTTTAAAGCCTTATAGTATGCATACATTTCCACATTATTGAATTAAACATACACAATGAATGAATAATTGATTCAATATATCCAATGTGTGCATCAATACTAGATTAAATGATTGTATAAAGAAAGCAAACAAATCGGCTGTACTAATATGAATAGACGAATTCCGAAAGACTCTTTTCACTTTCTTTCTTATTAATTTTTTCTATCAGTACTTTTTTCTTTGAATTTTGAGAGAACTCTCGCTTTGATGCACTTATTTCCTCTCGTATTTACATCCCTCTTCCCAATGTTTGATTCCATCTGTGCTTTTTTTACGCAGAAATCAAGAGCGCTGCAACATATTTGTAGGTCCCACCGTGATGTATGTCGCTTGTCCACACCATTCATCTATTATGCCTAATGAATTTATGACATGAGCCATAAAATGAGGTATATCCAGAGCTTAAGTGGACCACGCCATGGGAAAAAGGGAATCGAACACTAACCCTTAAAAACATCATAGGGCCATTGTTTCTTTTGGTGTAGGCCATTTGAGTGTTCGATCATCATCATTTTTTGGTTAATGCCTCAAAATATTGTGGTAAAATGGATGGACGGAATGGATATATCATATACATTACTTTGGGTCCACAAATTTAAACCAACTCTTTTAAACCGGCTCCCAATGTAAAAATTTCCATTGATTTTCAAACGGTTGAAATGATAATAATTACTCATTTCAAAGGTATTTATACAGGCTCTTAAAAATCAAACATGCCCTAATAGAGAGAGAGTCTGTCAGGAGAATACAAGATCCGATGGAGATTTGGAATATTGTGAGATGAGATTTCAAGAAAAATTAAATTTATTTTATTTTTTTAAAAAAAATGGATGTTACATACCAGGAGATACAATATGTGTCACCGATGTGGATACAATACACGAATAATTCAAACAATGGTCTCTCTGTGGGCTAAAAGTTGTAAGGTAAGCACCATTCTGCTCAGGAGACATTTGGGGGCATGCAACCATGGTGTGGTCCTAACTGATGGCTGTCCCACTAAAAATGTTCCCATTGGTAAAATCACTGCTGCTAATGACTCTTCGAAGGTGGCCTTCGTTTTCTTTTCTTAAATTAACCTTTCATGGTTTAATGCTCTTTTCTTAGGTACTCTAGTCTTGGGACCAGGATCAAAACAAAAGACAAGAACCCGCCAGTCAAGACAGCTTAAAAAAACAATCCACGGGGTTTGGCACGAGACTCAAACTTCTACCTAGCCTGGGCCATGAGCTTCCAGAAGAACAAATTTCCATAATTAATAAATAATTTGATTGTTTTAATTTAGACACAGAACACAGACGGCAATGAAAATTCCATGAATGCTTTAAAACATTATTTGGCATAGACCTAAAGAAAAGTGAAATAGCCAAATAGAGTGAAATAATGAATTGAAATTAAAGGATTCAGACTCTAGCTAATTCTATTTTTTAACCACCAGCGTCTATGTTAGTGTTAAGATTTTAAAGATAAATGTAAGAAAGGGAGTTAGATACTGAGAGTGGGAGAGCTTACATAAAATAAAATAATAAAAAATAATAATAATAATAAAAAAGAAAGGTATTGAATAAACTTAGATGAGGATGAACTTTACGGAGTTTTGGTCGTTCAGGTAACTGGATAGAACGTCCAAGACGTATTTGACATTGACTGGGGCCCACTGTTGAGTGGTCTTATGGTAGGTATCATTCATTCGGGAGCGGATTCGCTGGTCTACCATACACTATGTCTGATGTGTTGACGTCACCAAGTTATGTAGTCCCACTAGGAGGTATGTTTTATATCTAAACCGTTTGTCCATTTGGCTACATCCTTATAAGGCCGAGGTATGAATAAATAAATAAATAAAGACAGATCCAAAGATCAAGTGGGCTACACTGCAAAAAGAAGTGGGGATTGAACATCTACCATTGAAACCCTTTGGAGCTGAAGTTTTGGATGAATAAGATGTTTGTTTTTATTCTTCATTCATGTTTGTGTGACCTTATAAATATATTAGATGGAAAATAAATGTTGGCAGTGGGCCTACGAATGGTTTAACAGTGAGAATCATTACTTCCACTACTATTTGTTGTGTGGTCCACTTGAGGTTTGGATATGGTTCATTTTTGGTCTCATCCTCTAAAATGATCTCGTCAAATGGATAAGCGGTGTGGATATAATAAATACAACATTTTGGAGCCAATTTAACTTTGATTTCATTTGAACCGTTTGTACAACTCGGAGGTCGAGGAGCGTCAGTTCTCGTCTTCGCACGGTGGTTTGTGGTACACCAGTCAATCCGCGTCCTACCCCCGCCCGGACGGTAATCCGTCCGGGTAGAGCTCTGTGGGGGCCACCGTGATGTAAGTGTTTTATCCACGCTGTTAATAGATTTTCTCAGATCATTTTAAAATATAAAACAAAAATGAGGCAGTCACAGGTCTTAAGTGGACCACAAAGTGGGGATTGAACTTTCACCATTAAAAACTTCTTGGGAGCTGGAGAAGTTTCGGATCAAGCTAATATTTGTGTTTTCATTTCATCCACGTCTACATGAGGCCTTATGAATATGTTGGGTGGTTAAACAACATTAACAGTGGCCCCTAGAAAGGTTTCAACGGTGAGTGTCATTATCACTGCACCTTCCTTTGATGGGGTCCACTGATCTGTGGAGCTGCTTTTTTTTTAAGGAAATATCTGAGAAAAGCTATGAAAGGCGTGGATAAAACAATAATATCACGGTAGCCCCACAGAAACCTGCTACCGTCCGGGCGGGGGTAGGACGCAATCCGCGTCCCACTCCGCTTTCCCTCATAAGTCAATACGATTGGACAGTTTTAGCCTCTCATTATTATCTTTGAAAGCATAGTTTAGATTTGATTCTTTGAAATTTTTATTTCGTTATTTTGATTATGTACACATCCGTACCGTACGGATATGGACTAACGAGAGAAATTAGGACAAGGAGAGAGGATCTCTCCATCTCTCGTTTACTTCAGCGTCGAATGGTGGGGACGCGGATTGCGTCCTACCCCCGCCCGGACGGTAATCCGTCCGGGCAGGGCTCTGTGGAGCCCACCGTGATGTAACTGTTTCATCCTGCCGTCCAGAAAATTTTTCAGAAGATTTTAATACGTGAACTAAAAAATGAGGCAGGTCCAATGCTTGAGTGTACCACAAAGTGGGGATTGAACGTCCACCATTAAAAGCTTCTTGGAAGCCAGAGAAGTTTCGGATCAAGCTTATATTTGTGTTTTCACTTCATCCACGTCTACGTGACCTTATTGAATAGGTTTTATGGTAAAAAAAAAATCACGTAGGCCCTTAGAAATGTTTCAACGTTAGGTGTCATATCAGTGCAGGTTCCTTTGGTGTGGTCCACTCAAGCCCTGGACCTGTCTCATTTTTTGGTTCACATATTAAAATCTTCTGAAAAATTCGTTGGACGGCAGGATGAAACAGTTACATCACGGTGGGCTCCACAGAGCCCTGCCCGGACGGATTACCGTCCGGGCGGGGGTAGGACGCAATCCGCGTCCCGAATGGTGGAGAGAATTTCCTTCTTTAGCGCAAGTTTCTCTCCTTCTATTTATTTATTTCACACGACACGGAGAGACTCTCCTTTTGCGTAGAGAGAGAATGCAACCTCGAAGCCACTTAGGTTGAACGGGTCGAACGGGTCGAATGGTGGACAGAATTTCCTTCTTTGGCGCAAGTTTCTCTCCTTCTATTTGTTTTACACGGAGAGACCCTCCTTTTTGGGTAGAGAGAATGCAGCCTCCCTCGTGGACGCGACTTATGAGGTACATGTAGAACGGATCGCAAGATGGATGGAGAAGGCTCTGTCAATGACGGAAGTGATCTAGACCTTTGGAACTTAAAAAGGACATATCTTGCTAATCAGAATGAGCCATCAGACATACCATATATGATTTTGGGTAGGATGAGATACAAATTTAGCCACCCAACCTTGCTATGCCGGGTTGCCCATGCCAAATTTGCAAAACACCATCCTATTGACAGTCGAATTCATTGTGCCTGATTCCAAAACTTATTCCATGGCTTAGTACCCCTATTTAAAAGGGTGTAATCTTATTTTTCATCATCAATCAAATTATTACGAATTTTTTAAAATTTATTTCTATTTTTTTTGTTTCTTTTGTTGATTCAAGAAATCTTTATGAGTCGCATCAACTTAGCTGCGACCCCGAGCTAGCGATGTGGGACCCTCACTGTGGGGCCCACCTTGATGTATGCGCGTATATATCTATGCTATCTATCCTTTTGTCAGCTCATTTTAAATCATACAATTCAAAAATGAAGCAGATCTAAATCTGAGAAGGCCCACACAACAGGAGACGGCGACCATTAAAAACCTTTTGGTAGGCTTATCTCATACGGTGTGACCTTGTCAATAGGTTGGATGGCAAAATAACATTATGGTGAACCTTCTCAATAGTGGGCGCTTCAATGATCTGCTTCATTTTTTTAGGCTCATGTCTTAAAATAAGATGGCAGAACGAATGGACAGCGTGGACATACAATGCATACAAGGTGGGCCCCACGGTCAGGTCCCACCCACATTGCTGGTTCATCCGGTCGCAGCTAAAGCCGCGTCCATCTCTCGCGTGAAAAATCTTTTCCTCTTTTTCTTTTTTTCTTTTCGGACGGAACGTGTTCCTTCGCAGTGGATCGTTTCTTTTTCAAAAGCACGTGTGGACGTAATCCGATGTGTGTGTATCCAGAATCGTCTCTTCCGGTAGACCCAACATGGTTAGACTCCCTTCTTCACGGATCAAAGAAAGTTTTTTTTTTTTTCTCGCCGTGTTGCGGGTAAAGAGTTTCTGGATTTCTGCACGGTTGGGCTTCCTTAGTAGGACGTGGATAGCCTGCAGACGCTGGTAGATGCTCATGGGGTAATACAAGTTTTGGATCAATTGATATTTGTGTTTTCACTTCATCCCGGTCTGTATGACTTTACCAACACGTACGTTTGATGGTCCCTAAGAGGTCTTTAATGTGGGCATTTAATCACCACTGTTTTCCTATAATGTGGTTTACCTAGGATTTAGATTTGCCTTGTTTCCGTGCTCATGCCTTAAGATGATATGAAAAAATGGATGGATGGAGTGGATAAACTACTCAATCTATAGTGGAATTTCACCACAATGGATACTCCAACCATGACCTCGTGTTGAAAATCTTGTAACTGTTGTAAGTCTACCATAAAGGCATGATTAAGGACCCGGGAAGGAGATTGTACCAATCTTCGACCTTAAACCTAAGGCATGCAGGACGGCGTATGTAATCATCCAGTAGGCCGCACTATTTAGGAGCCTATGTTAGAAAAATCTTTTAAAAGTTAAAATATTGGTGCTCATAAATGTTGGTGTGCATCTCTTGAACAAGTTGATTGCGTTGGATCAATTCTCAATTCTCTTTTTTGTAAAGTAAAAATAAAGAGGGTAGTGATATAATTTCTCTCTTGAAAAAGCCTTGCCTGCTAATATTTGTTGATCGAGGCACTATTTGGTAATCTAAGTACCAAAAATTCCTATAAAACAAATATTTTATAATATTAAATATATAATTATGAATGAATTATTTAGAACTTTAAATAATTTTGATGTTCATATTGGGATATTTCTGCAATAAAATAACAAAAAATTGAAAACTACCAATATTTTGAAAATATCTCTATATTATCATAAAAATATCATTTCATTAATTTTCAAGAGAATATGGTAAGATTTTTCATATCATGGAATTATTTATGTCACACTAAAAACAATAATTCACTGAACTGCACTCCAGAAGCCTGTATCCCACCTACCACCCACTAAGAGTTGGCATAGGGAGGGACGTGATGAGGTCGATCACCATCTTCCTCAGGGAATAATTACTCCACGGAGCTTGACTCCTCATTAGGGTTGTACATCGAGCCGAGTCTAGTCGAGGTGGGCCAAGCTTGGCTTGACTCGTTCATGCTATACTCGAGTTCGAGCTCGAGCTCGAGCTCACCCTTGAGCTCAACATTGAAGCTTGGTTTGTTTGCCAAAGCTTTCGAGTCGAGTTCGAGTCGAGCTAGTGGTTCGAGTCGAGTTTACCTCAATAGGGTAAGAGAAAGAAAAGGAGGGAATGGGGACGGGTAGGGTCCAGTAGGATTTTTTAGTAAAAACTTTTAAGTTTTAACTTTTTTTTTAAAAAAACTTTTATATATATATATATATATATATATATATATTATATTTAATATTAATATAATATATATTATTAAAATATATTACTCGAGCCAAGTCGAGTCGAGTCAAGTTGAAATACACCATGGTCGAACTTGGCTTGAACTCAACTCGAGCTTTAGTAAACAAGCTTGAGTCGTCTTGAGTCGGCCTTTCAAGCCGAGTCAATCTGAGCTGAGTCAAGCCGAGTTGAGCGAGCTTTTTGAGCTAGCTTGACTCGTGTACAACCCTATTCCTCATAGTGCTTCCTCAAATCCATAAGCGATAAAAGTAAGAATATTTCCTAATAAAAAAATAAAATTACAACCCTTTAAATAATGAGCTCAAATCTAGAGCAGAATTTTAGACCTAGACTCTAACTAAAACACCCTAAAAACAAGACTTACTCTACACTTTATGGTTTTTGGCCAAAAATAGTAAGTGTTCAATTTGGCCCAACCAAGTTATTTTCTTAACTTTTCTAAGCTATTTTCATGTTGGCACAACTCCTACAACTCAAAGGACCATAAGTTATATTCAAACTAAAACTTACTATTTATAGTTAAAATAAAACTAAATGAAACTTTTGACCATCGATCTAATGGAATCTCACAAAACTAGCGGGGGCAACCCTACATAGCAGGGTTGGGTGGCTTCAGTAGGTTACCCTACCTCAAAATCATATATAATATGTCAAAAAACTCATCCCGATTTGCAAAATACGATTTATTTAAGGTTCTGATGGTTCGGATTGTTTCCACCTCGGTTCAGGCCTTCTCTGGTCCATCTTTGCCATGAAAGTCCGCTCTACATCAACAGCTCTACCAAAGCATAGCGAAGTCCAGCCCATAAGCTAAGGACCAAGTCCATGCCTGCCCTGAGTGACAGTGACAAACATATTTCTGGCAATTTATGTGCATGGGAATATTTCTGAAGATTTTTCAGAATCCGACATTTTTCTCCCGAGTCCTGATAGTATCGTGGAAATAAATTGAAATAAAATATTAAAAATATTCATTATAAATAAGTAAATAATTCTAAAGATTAAAAATATGGGTAAAAATGAATTAATTAACGTTAAAGATTAAAACTCTTGCATTAGAATATTACAACCCTTCAATCATTAGGCCCTTCTCCTTTAAAATGAACAGTGCTTAACCTTTGAAAATCTGAAGGGTTCAAAAGTTTCAGTCGTAGTCTCTCCTTTTGGATATCCTTGGTCCAGTGTGAGGTCCTTCTTATAAAGGGTCTGGGTGATTAAAATGGACCATGATCCAACGGCTAATAAAGTCCCAATGTATCCTATTACTTAATATGGAGACTGTTTTACCAAACCTCCCCATCCCATGGTAGAAAAAGGATATAAGAGTACTCCTTCACAACATGTAACATTCTATTGTGTTTGCAGTATTGGTACCGTCATGATATATACTGTACCATTGGGCTTTGGACATGTAGTAGGAAATTATAATTTATTTATTTCACTAAAATAACATAAATATATGAAAGAGATGGAAAACTTGCGTGAGAATATTTAGAGCAATATTAATAAACATACATCTTAATAAATAAGAAAATATTCTATTATAGTATATTTTAATTTATTATACTAATATTAAAATTATCCTAATCAACACTAACAATACCATCAAGTTGGCCAATATGTACATATAACGGCCATGACTGATATAATAAATTAATACGCATCTTGGATCAAAAGAAAATTTAGGAGACAAAAAATGTAAAGAACATATTTTGTTATTTAATTAGTTAATCCTTGAACAAAATACTAATGTCAATTATCAACACATAAAAGGATGTTTAATTGAAAAAACAAATATTTACGGGATTACAATATAAAATATTGTTTCTATATTTATTTCATCTTAAAATTTTCACACTCATACAAGGAGATACAATATGTACCGTATCGTGTACCATGGTCACCGAAGTGTATACAATACATGAATAATTCGAACAATGGTCTCTATGTGGGCTAAAATTTGTAAGGTAAGTACCATTCTGTTCAGGTGATCTTTGGGGCATAGTGCATCCATAGTGTGGCCCTAACTGATGGTTGTCTCACAAAAAATGTTCCCATTGGTATATATATATATATATATATAACCCCAATTTCATTGCTGCTAATGACTTTTTGAAGGTGGCCTTCGTTTTCTTTTCTTAAATCAACCTTTCATGGTTTAATGTTTATTTCTTAGGTACTGTCGGGACCAGGATCAAAACAAAAGAGAAGAACTGCCGGTCAAACAGGCTTTAAAAAATAATCCACGTGGCTTGGCACAAGACTTAGACTTGCTAGCTTCGAGAAGAACAAATTTTCAAAATTAATAAATAGTTTGATTGTTTTAATTTAGACAGAGAACACAGACAACGATGAAAATTCCATGAATGTTTTAAAGCATTATTTGGCATAGACCTAAAGAAAAGTGAAATAGCGACCAGAAACTCAAATAATGTGAAGTGATGAATTGAAATTAAAGGATTCAGAATCTAGCTAATTCTATTTTTTAACCACCGGCGTCTATGTTAGTGTTAAGATTTTAAAGATTAATGTAAGAAATGGAGTTAGATATTGAGAAGTGGGGGAGATTACATAAAAAAAATATAAATAAAAATACAAATAAATTAAAGGTCTTGAATAAACTAGATGACGATGAACTTTATGGAGTTTTGGCCGTTCAGGTAACTAGACAGATCAATGTCCAAGACGTATTTGACATTGACTGGGGCCCACTGTTGAGTGGTCCGATGGTAGGTATCATTCATTCGGAAGCAGAACACCAACCAACTCCCTGGTGTGTTGACGTCACCAAGTTATTATGTACAGCATAAGGTGTGTGTTATATCTAAACCGTCCATCCATTTCGAGGGCTCTTAGTAAGGCTTGGGCCAAAAAAGGCAAGACAGATTTAAGGATCAAGTGTAGCACACAGCTAAAAGCAGTGGGGGATTGAACGTCTACCATTGAAACCCTTTTGGGGTCATAGAAGTTTCAGATCAATATGATATTTGTTTTTCCTCTTCATGCGCATGATCTCATGAACGGATTGGATGAAAAATAAACATTATTGCAGGCCTTACTAATATTTTAAGGATGAGAATCATTGTCCCACTGATATTCACGGGGCTGGTTTACTTGAGCTTTGTATATGGCTTAGTTTTAGTCTCATGTATTAAAATAATGCATCCAAATTTATGAACGGTGTCATCATAATAAATACATCATTGTGGAGCCATGTAACTTTGATCTCCTTTGAACCCTTTACAACTGGGAGCTGGAGGAGCATCACCGGTGGTCGTCTCACGACACCACTTACGTGGTGGTGTGTGTTACACTAGCAAATTAGCTTCCAAAGACACCTCCTGGGTGGTGGTGTGTGGTACACTAGCGAATTCGCTAGTGTACCCACACCACAGACCTGCATGCATGCTGGTGTGTTGAGGTCACCAAGTCACGTGGTTCCGGCAATGGGACGTGGATTGCGTCCTACCCCCGCCCAGACGGTAATCCGTCTAGGCAGGGCTCTATGGAGCCCACCATGATGTAAGTGTTTGACGCAGGGGGGGACGTGAGGTCGAGCACCGTCTTCCTCAAGAGGATAAATATTCCGAATCCACGGAACTTCTCTGGACTCCTCACAGAGACTTCTCGAATCCACGAGAAAAGAGAGCAGAAAAATAGAAATAAATTCTAAATAAATTCGAAATAGATTAATGATTCCATAAAAACGAGTTCACAACCCTTTAAATAGGGTACTAAGCAATGGGAGAGAAATTAGAATCAAACTACAACTAGGACTCCTAGAATTCGCGACTTACTATAAATAGTAAACTTACTATTTATAGACGGTCGTGATGTCTACTAGTGCGCAAGGTTTTCGGCCAAAAATAGTAAGTGTCCTATTTGGCTTCGCCAACCTGTTCTCCTAATTACTCTAAGCTCTTTTCACGTTGGGCGCAACTCCTAAGCCCGACGGATTAAGAGTTATAAGCAAACTAAAACTTACTATTTATAGTAAAAACGAAATTGAAACAGGGAAACGACCGTGAAATCAGGGGTTTCTCGCAATTCCGAGCGTTGCAAACCCGGCGTAGCAGGTTGGTTGGCTAAAGTAGCTCGTTCTACCCCAAAATCATATATTTTTCGTCCGCTAACTCATCCCGGATTGCGAGATACGCCTGATTTAGGTCTGATGGTCCAGATCACTTCTGTCGCCGACTGGGCCTTTTCTGATCCATCTTTGCCATGTAATTGTCCGCGACCCGCTCTACATCAGTGTTTTATCCACGCCGTTCAACGATTTTTTCAAATAAATTTAGTATAAGTTCAAGGCTTAAGTGTACCACAACAAAGGAACCTGCACTGATATGACACCCATCCTTGAAACCTTTCTAAGGGCCCACGTGATTTTTTTTTACCATAAAACCTATTCATAAGGTCATGTAGACGTGGATGAAGTGAAAACACAAATATCAGCTTGATCGGAAACTTCTCTGGCTCCCAAGAAGCTTTTAATGGTGGACGTTCAATCCCACTTTGTGGTCCACTCAAGCCTTGGACCTGCCTCATTTTTTGGTTCACAAATTAAAATTTTCTGGAAAAATCGTTAAACGGCGAGGATAAAACACTTATATAACGGTGGGCCCCACAGAGCCCTGCCCGGACGGATTACCGTCCGGGCGGGGGTAGGACGCAATCCGCGACCCCGGCAATGAGGTATGTTTTATATCCAAACCATCCCTCCATCGGATAGAATCGGGTTGGCTACTCCCTCGGCCACCTGGCAATGGCAGGTAGTCGGTGCTAGGAGGTATGTTTTATAGACACCTCATGAAGATGGGAAGCGGATTGCGTACTGAGTAACTCGGTACCTTAAGCGTACTGAGTAAATTCTGTGGGGTCCACCTTGATTTATGTATTTTATCCACTCCATCCATCTATTTTAACAGATAATTTTAGGGCTTGAATATAAAAATAAAGTATATAAAAACCTGAAGTTGACCACACCACAGGAAACAGTGTGAATTGAACATCTACCGTTGAAAATTTCTTGGGGGCCACAGAAGTGTTGGATCAAGCTTATATTTATTTTTTTTCCCTTCATCCATGTCCGTGTGATCATATTAACAGGTTTGATGAGAAATAAACATCACTGTGGGCCCTAAAAAGGTTTCAACGGTGGAAATCATTATTCCAACTGTTTCCTATGGTATGGTCCACTTGATCTATGGGTATGATTAAATTCTGGCCTCAACCGCTAAAATAAGATGGAAAAACAGATGGACGGCATGGATAGACAACATACATTCACGGTGGACCCAACTGAGTTTACTCAGTACCATAAGATGGTACTGAGTAACTCAAGTACTCAATCCGATTTCATGAAGATGATGCTAGACGGTCCACCGTAAGAAACTACCTTTAAACATATGCTGTAACCATCAACATCTGTAGTGAAAGAAGATTTTCATTTACTCAAAATCAACTGTAAAAATGGAGGGTTAGAATCGTTACTAAAGTGCAAATACGGGAAAATGCATACTATGGTAGTTGGGAAAATAAGGATGACCGTCACTGGATTATCTCAGAATGTGGGCCCAAATGGGTTTAACAATCAAGCTCTGTGGGGTCTCCTTGATTTGTATACCACGTACGTATGCATTCATTAGTTTGGACAACTCATGTTACGACCTGAGCCCATCAAAACTATAGAGGGCCACAGAAAAGGGAAACAATACTCGGAATGGGGACAACCATCATAGAAACCTTCCCAAGGCCACCATGTTTGTTTATGCTATCCTACCCGTTCGTCAGGTGGGTCACTAGGATGAAGAGACATCCAACTATCCTAGTCCAAAATTCAGTTCAACATGGTATATAAGGGAATGATTTACTTGTGGTTTACATTTTTCTTATGGTGTGGCCCACATAATTTCTGTATCGACCCATTTACCTAACAGAACATTTTCTGACCCGAGCCTGACCACTGCAAATTGATTGGGCCAGTTGATCTGAGGAACACAGGCTTTGGTGACCGTCCATTTTCAAGCAAAGCATCGTCATTGAACAGCTTGGATCATTATAACATTACTCAGATTGCTACAATATGCCAAGCATTCAAAATTCAGTTTCCCAAAGCCCATTTTGAGATGCTACGGTTTTTGGAAAGTCGGAAACACTTAAAGAAGGAGAGAGAGAGAGAGAGAGAGAGAGAGCAAAAAAAGAAGAAGACTACCCAAGTGGTTTTTATTTTTATTAAATTTCTAGTTGAAAATCACTACAAACTAGTCGATCAACCATCTCTCCATATACTTATCCAGGATATCTTCTCAAAAACAAGAACATGCGGCAATTGCTACACTAACAAGAGCAAACATATATGAAATTTGTAGCATGGGAGCACCAGAAAATGGTGGTGATACAATCGGGTCCCTTGTGCCACTACCTCCACTAGGAGAAATCGGGGGTGCAACCGAAGCGGATGGTGAGTGCGATGGGGGAGCCAAAACTGACGGTGGCGATACCGGAGCCGGTGAAGGCAATACTGGCACAGGAGAATTCAACGTAGGAGATGGAGCCGGCGACGGGGATGGCCCACCAAATATACAATTACTAAATGAAGGAGTAGAAATCCCACATGCAGAAGGAAGGGTGAGAGCCTTAGTGAGATTCAATGCAATTCCGAAATCACTACTGCCTATCTTGAGGGCCTCACATAGGCACGTAGGGCTGTCCTTCACAACGCTCTTAAGCCCAGCACAACATGACCCTTCAGGCTTAGAAACCATGCTCCCGTTCTCGACGAAGGTAATGCAATCACCCAGGCGGCCGAGCGGGCCATTCACACAAGTGATGGACGGAGATGGTGCTTGGGAGGCACCATTTACCATGACCCATGTAGCCAAAACACAAAATAACCATGTAAGTTTCCCCATCGTTTGAAGATGAAATAAGAACACTGCTACAAAACTTTAAAAGAAAGGTGTGTTGTAATTAGGGGGTTTTTGGGCTCATGTCTCTTAGGGTTCCTTTTTTTTTCATGCACTAATATAGAGATACTGGTTTTTGAGTCAACATACGTCTCTTTCTTAATTCCATTCATGTTGTGGAAATTATATAATGAAGCAATACACGGTATGAACTTCTGTTTAGCCTCAATGTTTGAAAAACTCGACCGGCCCACACTTTTGTGTCTATATGTTCCAAACCAGGTCAAACGTACGCGTCGGGCTACTGGAATCCCCTGTAACCCTAAACTTTTTGGGGCTTCTTGATGTCTGTAATTCATTCACTCCATCCATCCGTCCATCTGTTTCACTAACATGATCTAAAAAATCAGGCATATCCAAAATTCGATTGGGTTTGAGGCCACCAAAGTTTTGGATCACACTGATATTTGTGTATTTACCGAAATCTACCTACTTTTGTTCTATTTTCAAATACACATATAGATATTTATGAAAATTCACCTCCATTTAAAAATATGGTGTAAAAGTAATATATTTGACTTTGACTAATGACTTTAAGGCCCTCTTTGGGCAACGGGATTAGAAGGGATTAGGTGGGATTGGATTCATCTGGTTCCGTGCCAATTTCACTCAATGCTAGCAAGTTGTGTAGGTCCCACCCTGATGTGTGGGCTATATCCACACCGATTTTAGAGCATGGCCCAAAAATCAGGTAATTCTAAAGCTCAAGTGGACCCACCACTGAAAGCAATGGGGATTGAATACTTACCATTGAAAACTTCTTTGGGCCACATAAGTTTTGGATCTACCTCATTTTTCGGCCCATAGCATAAAATGAGGTTACAAAACAAATGAACGGTTTAGATATAATACATGTGTGTTATTCTGGTAATTTCAAATGATGGTGGGTATATCCATTCAATATACCACCGTATTAACAACAAAGCAGAGCATTAATCTAATCCCATGGAATCAGGGGACAATCCCTGCCATGGGTAATAATGATGTTTTTTTGAATCCAATCCCACCTAATCCCTTCTAATCCCGTTGCCCAAACAGGGCCTAAAAGTAACATGAGGTTAAGTTATGATTTGAAAGACCATTTTATCATATTCACAGTTGGACCCTAATTTTTGGAGCTTGCTTTCCTAACGAGTTTTTGAGGCTTAGTTTAAACATACAAAGTGATCCATACTATGCATTTATTTTCTAAGGCCATCTCACGAAATGATCAGCTGTGTCCCAATAATGTTTCAATGGTGTTCATCACCCGAAGTTAGTTTTATTATTATTGGCCACATCTGGCTCAGATTTGACTGATTTTTATTTTTTTTTTGTGTGAAGCCATAATATGAATTGGCAAAGTAGGGAGGGGGGGACACGTACATAATGGTGGGGCCCACTCAAAGGGCAAGGGCCTACTAGATGTAGTTTAAATGTTGTGGGCCAGGTCATGTCCATCTCTAATATGGCTTATTCTATATAGGAGGGCCAAATATGAGATGTGAAAATGGATAGCCAGGTAAGATCATGCATGTACAGAATGGTAGGGCCCACTCAATAGTGATTTACACACATCAATAAAACACTTTATATTGATAAAGAGAATAAATATATTCAAAAGTAGTTGCTATGAAAGTAATTGAAAAAAACAAAAAAAAAACAAAAAAAAAAAGGTATAACTTATTTTACCTCTGATTATATAATATACAATAATAGAAAATAGAAGAACATTTGACAATTACTCTGCTCGTGCATCACTCGGTTTGTACTATCTATCATTGAAAAGAACATAAAATTCTTATAAACTAAAACATGAGATGAGCACCAAGTAACAAAATCAATACTAAAGCCAACAAAGTAAGGGCACCACAATGTACATGTGCGCATATGGGGGGAAGGCGTTTATAATATGCAAACCTCAAACTTAAAACCAAAAGGTATACAAATATAAAACTAAACATGAATTATGGAATGGGCGGCTAAACAAATCTAAAACTGAACAAACATATGTAAATCTCAAACATGAAACCAACAACTATACAAGTATAAACACAAACTAAAACCTGAAATGAGCAGTTAAATATATTTAAAACTGAATAGACATGTAGAGAGAGAGAGAGAGAGAGAGAGAGAGAGCTGAGATGAGAGCTAGATCGGGAGGTAGTGTCACTAAGACGATTCGAGAGGGAGGGATCGGATCGCAAAAACCTAATTTTCCTCCATATTTATATGTGGGGAGTAATTTGACCTTAAAAAAATACAGTCCTCATGATCATACCATATGCATATTACACGGTCATAGAAGGTAAATGGTAATACGATAACAACTGAGGTTTTGTTACCCAGATCGATCCATAGCTCGAGTGGTAGACTGAGGGAACGATACCTCGCTTCAACACTGAGGTCTTGGTATCGATTCCCTAGTGGGGGTGGCTAACAGTGATGTGTGAACTGACAGTGGGTGTACTATAACAAGCTAACAAAAAAAAAAAGGTAAATAGTAATACAATAACAACTGCCAAAAGATAGGTGGCCTCCCCCAAATACGCCAAAAGTAGGTGTGTATTAAAAAGAAAAAAAAAAGAAGGCCAAAAGTAGGTGTGTATTAAAAAGAAAAATGCCAAAAGTAGGTGTGTATTAAAAAGTAGGTGTAAATAGATAGGTGTGTATTAAAAAGTAGGTGTAAAAAGTAGGCCAAAAGTAGGTGTAAATAGATAGGTGTGTATTAAAAAGTAGGTGTAAATAGATAGGTGTGTATTAAAAAGTGTTGTATTTTAAATTATTTTAAAATAATTTAGTGTTTCAAAATATCCATTGGTCATAGGTGCCCTTTGGATGTGTCTTTTCACTTAAGTTTGAAAGGTTGCATCATTTCAATTTTTGTTTTGAAAAGTTGTGTCTTTTGGAGCCTAAGGGTCGCACCAATTGGATTTAAATCCAATAGTCACAACCCTTTGTGAAAGGGTGTCTCTACACCCTTAAGTGTGTCTTCACAAAGTCTATAAATAAACTTCTGATTTTAAGTTTTGAAATGGATTAGAAAATCAGGTTTCCTTTTAAAAATGTGTTCAAGTATTTTTTTAGTTCGGGTTAAGACTACAAGTGGTTCGAGCCCGTGTACAGTGAGTGCACCGCTGGGACCAGGTCATAGTCGTTGTATCCTGGAGGTCGATTGCTCTGGAAACCTGTTGTACTTGGGACGCTGTCCAAGGGGAGCAAATTCAATTTCAAGCCGAGTGACTCACGTCACGCCTCGACTTATACAAATTGATAAGTTTTTTAACTTTCTTATTTTAATTTTATATAATTTAAATAGTTTTCTAAAATCCAATTTCCAACAATCTTGAAATCGAATTTGGTTTAAAAAACTATTTAAGAATTACGGTTGCATCTATTTGGTTGGAATAGCCCAAAATGAAACCACACCAACCCGATTTGTGGGCCATGACTTATATAATCTAGAATTGTCATATCTCACATAATGGTCAAGATCTTGTAGATACTTATTATGTAAGTTCTTTGGACCACATGTACAAAAGTGAACGTATGCACCAACTAAGTAGGATATACACTGATCTTAACATCCTTGTACAATAAAGATCAACCCATATAATCTGGAACCCTCATATACCATCTAATGGTTAGGATCTTATACATATTTGGTGTACATATTTTCTGGACCACCTGTGTAAATCATCTAAAAGGCTTAAAGTCATGCACTGATGCTATAGCCTATTAATTGTTTTTATGTTTATGTCATTGACAATGCCAGTCTACCACACACGACAAGATCAAGTCATATGTGGTGCCACACCAGCTTGATATCCACTAATATTCACCATTTGTGTACAATAAGGATTGATCTGGGATGTATATAAAACTAGGTTATCAGGGTGGGACACAAGTATTAGGAACTTTTTCAACCACCATGCATGCATAAACAAAGAAGAGCTACTTTCACATAGAATCTTTAAAATATAAATGATGGGAACCATGTGAATCAATGATGGTACTGTACATAAGAACATTATCATACATGTGCAAACCAGAAGTAAAGAACATCATGATTATTTCATGTTATAAACCTTACTTATCATCCTCCCTCAAGTCGTTGCTTGTTTATGCCAAACACACATGATGATCCTATTAGATATTATTCCCAATCAGGTGGGAGTTCTGAGAGGGCCAATCGATGTTATAAATACATTTGAAGCTCTGACGATGACAAAAGTGGTTGCAAAGAGGAAAACTTTTTCTCTGTCAACCATTCGAAGCCTTAATAACAGGATATGACTGGTTATCTAATGGTTCCAATGGCAATAATAGGGGCTCGTTGTTGTTATTGTTTACATGTATAAATTCCAACCCAGATTCCAGATTTGAAACGTTGTGAGAATGAATGATAGTTGTGAATGTGGGGGGATCTAATGGCTCCAAGGCCCTAAGATTTTAAAGAGAAAATAAAAGATTTCCTCATTTCTGTTTTCATCTCCAAGGTTCTGTACGGTTAGGATTATTTTAATGTTTATCCTCTAGTTGTGTCTATTGTTGAACTTTTGCATGCACCAAAATTCTTGATGCTTAATATTCGTTACATACATCAAGTGTGTCCTTTGATGTCATGTTATGGAGTCAAAATATCATGTTTGGATCTCTGGTTACTATAAAATAAGAAACGTTTCATGTAAATAAAAATAAAAATAAAAATAATTTATCAATCGATGGCTGAGATTATTCTCTACTATCCACCCATAAGAGTCCACTAATTGAACCATCTGGATCACTGGGGTGATACTCCTTCTTTATAATGTAATGTTGTCTTGATCAGGAAACGATGTTGATTCTCGCTAAGACTGTATATTAGGCACAAAGTTTATTAATATTTTATCCTAAGAATTTCCAAATAAGCGGTCACGATCATCTCTTGGTGGGCAGAAGGAGTTAATCCTTTAAAAGCAATATCTCCAGTATTGTTGTTATAAACTGCTACATGAGTAGTACACATCCTGTTTAATTTAGCATAATTTAAGTTATGTTGATGTTAACATGCAGTTGGGTGATGTTACTCTCTAAAAGTTCTCATGTTAGTACGGTGCATGTGTGAGAGATCCCGACCATCTACCTAGTAGGGCTATAGATAAATAGGCTCTGTGTAAAAGCCAAACATAAACGCTGATAAGAAAGGCATTCTCTTACAAGTATATATAATAAGTGGATTGGCCAAATGGGACAGGACATTGTCTATAATCAAATGCATATATTGCTTAGATCGGATCCCTCACACATGTATGGCAAGTCATGTGAAGTAGACATAACACTTTTCATTGATGGAATAGTTTTCGGTCACATGATTTCATGCTTATTTGGAACTATAATTTTAGATCATCTTTATGTCATCTATGGTGCCTACTGCATGCATAGAATCCATTATCGAAAATATCAATCTTAATCATGTCATTTATCATATAGTACATATAAGAGTGAAAATATTATTTAGTGGGTTTTGCCTTTAATGACCTAAATGGAGGGGTATTCATATCAGACACATGACACATGTAGATGATGCATCAATGCTAGTCATTGATGGAAGTAGCATAATGTGAAGGCAAAAGGTCAAAAGGTGAATAGTAAAAATAAAAATAAAAATACTCTTATGGTTTTCAACTAAGGAAATTGGTTGGAAAGACCCATTAAATACATAGTCTGAATTCACCGCTAGATGACAATTGGATTATAGTTACAATTCATTTTAGATGTGGCTCATCATTGGTTGTTCTATAGAATGATGGTTCTCACATGTCTTGATTGGAATGACTTCAATGGACATGATCAGATCGATAATTAAGTCAATTAAACGATGAGACTAGTTATAACTGGTAAGATTCAATATTTTTTAAGAAAATATTATTTTCATTCAATCATATGTCAATCTAGAACACATGTGTTAGATCTAGTCAATTCATATGATAGTTCCTATGAAATCCTCAAACTCAAAATTTGGTTAATAGGTTTATCAGGTAGGCCATATATAGATATATCTATCTAAACTAAATCTGAAATTGTGGGAGTGCATTTGAATGCATTTAGATAAACCACTTAACCCATGGAGTACAAGTTTAGTCAATGAATATTTGATAAATGGGTTGACATGAAGGTTTGTACCAAGAAAGGTATATGATGAATGTTGTGGATCAATATGTACATGTGTTACATTGACATCATGTAGGTATTTTAAACAAGATATCTGGAATCAAACTGATTACATGTTTTGATGATCTAATTAGTAGCCATCGAATAAATGTTCAGAAAGAAAATTGTGTTTTGAATTCAAAAGATAATTGTTGGGTCAATGGGATTTTCAGGCTATATTTTATTCTCATTGGAAGCTGGTTTTGAACATTTGGGATTGGTTTTCATATGAAACTATAAGTTCATTTGATGAACTATATTGTTTTACCATCAACAAATATATCTATTGGCCAAATTTATGCACCTATAGAGCCCATTGTTTAATCCATCGATTAAGATACTTGATAATGAACTTGAACATTTCTCCTCCATATTCAGTTGCCAAATATCCATTGATTGTATTGAATTTTAATTACTAATTGATAAATTTGTCAAACTTTCATGTGTTATGGAACATATGATAACATGATAATGTTGCAATATGATTACATGAAAGTTATACAATATTTTAGTTGTCATATGATTATGCATGACAGATTACTCCAGCTTCTTTGTATTGCAAATACAATAAGGTCAATTGACTTTACCACCAGTTAGTTGAATGGTGGGCTAGTGAAGTTGCTTGAATTGTAAGAGTACATTCAAGGCTAAGAAAATTGTTTGTATTCAGAGCCGGTAATACAACAACTATCATAATAAAAGTGATGCTCAGTATCTGTTACTTGATGAAGTCATAATTGTTGACTCTATGAGGTTAGAAATGAGTTCAGTATGCTTTGACTTAAGATATGAATAATCAAAGAGGCTGCAACTGACTGTCAAAAACTTGATTGAGGAGCAAAAGGAGAAATCAGCATAGGCAGATGATCATTTATGAGTAGCTAGTTGGTGAAGCAATAGCTTGCCAATACGATGATCCCTAACTGATCTGAAAGGATGATTAGCCACAATGGGAATTAAGACGGGTGGAGGTAAAAGGACTACGGGTCATAAATCCTCTGACCAAGTGACTATCTAAAAGATTAGTCGATGATACATCGAAGGAATGGGGTTGAGCTTTATATATGAGCTACCAGTGTTGGCAACCCAACCTATACGAGTAGAGATCCTATTAGATAGGTTCAATGGGTAAACAACAAGACATGAGGTAGACGATTGCACTGATGTAATGAGCCCTTTCTATGGTGTACAGTGCGAGCAGCAATGAAGAAGGATGAGTTTTTGAACTCTTAATGAATCCATAGCCATATATTTGGTGGTGTATACAGTTGCTGCATACACTTGATGGAATTCACCTATATGAGTGTGGAGGTGGAAGCCGCTTCCTATGAGAATCTAGGCGAATTCTCTAGAGCACGCATGAAATCCAGGTAATGGTGCATGGCCGAAACGCACCGAACCGCAGAATCACTTGTAGCGAAAAAGTTGTGTGAGTGGCTCAGGATGGGTAAGAATCTCCTTAACGGGGGTCGGAAAAGCGAAGACTTCCGGGGTGGTTGCGACTGGAGCATGGCTTGGGAGTGCATCCTTAAAAACTCCCATCTTCTCATTGGGGTTCACTGCATTCGCCGCTGCAGGGGCAACTCCTTCATCCGCGACGGCTATCTTTACCTCATTATGTACTTGCGATCTACATCAAAAGGAATCGGGTTCAAGATTATGGTGTCACCTGATTCCTGTAAACCTGTCATGTTTACTCTAATGTCGGTTCAAGTCTATGGTGACACCGACACCATTGCACAACTCTTCCATCTTAACCTGAAATGTCAAAAATTTTAAAACATGTGGGGGATTGTTGTATTTTAAATTATTTTAAAATAATTTAGTGTTTCAAAATATCCATTGGTCATAGGTGCCCTTTGGATGTGTCTTTTCACTTAAGTTTGAAAGGTTGTATCCTTTTAATTTTTGTTTTGAAAAGTTGTGTCTTTTGGAGCCTAAGGGTCGCACCAATTGGATTTAAATCCAATAGTCACAACCCTTTGTGAAAGAGTGTCTTTACACCCTTAAGGGTGTCTTCACAAAGTCTATAAAATAGACTTTTGATTTTAAGTTTTGAAATGGATTAGAAAATCAGGTTTCCTCTTAAAAATGTGTTCAAGTATTTTTTTAGTTCGGGTTAAGACTACAAGTGATTCGAGCCCGTGTACAGTGAGTGCACCGCTGGGACCAGGTCATAGTCCTTGTATCCTGGAGGTTGATTGCTCTGAAAACATGTTGCACTTGGGACGCTGTCCAAGGGGAGCAAATTCGATTTCAAGCTGAGTGACTCACGTCACGCCTCAACTTATACAAATTAATAAGTTTTTTAACTTTCTTATTTTAATTTTATATAATTTAAATAGTTTTCTAAAATCCAATTTCCAACAAAAAGTAGGTGTAAAAAGTAGGCCAAAAGTAGGTGTGTATTAAAAAGGCCAAAAGTAGTTGTGTATTAAAAAAAAAAAAAAAAAAAAAGGCCAAAAGGTAAGTGGATTTCTGTAAATAGATTTTTTTTAAAAATTTTTTACCCACGCACTCACACCACGGGTAGATTTCACCGCAATGGGTACTCAAAGCTATGACCTCATGTTGAGACTTTTGTGAGTCTACCAGCCAGGCATAAGTAAGACGCCAGTGGAAAGAACCTGATAAGCTGGTTGGATGGCATATGAACATCATGGTGGTCCCGTGTAAGGTTTCAAGGGTGAGCATTACCATTTCCATTTCCATTTCACCCGTTTCCTTTGTCTTCCTTGAGTTTTTTATATTCCTCAAGTTTGGGCTCATGTCCCGCAATGAGCTGGTAAAACAAACATACGGAATGGCGATAATCTAGAAATCAAGATGAGCCAGCTTAGGATCACAGAAGTGGCATCAACGGCCAGACTCTTATGTTAGTTTTACATCATGGGATGTATTGGAGTGAATTTTCTGAAGGTAGAAAAAGTATTGAAAAAATGTCTTGTATGGTATCTTTATGTTTATTGTTCTTTAAAATTCTTTGTATAAATTAATATATATTAACCTTCCTTTATCTCTTTTCAAATTTGGACCACTCACTATTTTAATTCGATGGATTGGATTGCTTGATTAATGTGACTTTGAGGTGAGACACGGGACTCACCCAAGACTGTGTAGCCCCTTACCATGGGACCCACCTTGATATATGTATTTTATATCCACGCCGTCCATCCATTTTTTCAGATCACTTTAGGGCACTATCCAAAAAATGAAGCAGATCCAATTATCAGGTGTACCATACCATAGGAAACAGTGGTGATTGACCATTAATGGGCAACAAAAGTTTTGGGTCAAACTGATATTTGTTTTTTACCTTCATCCAGGCTTACGTTACTTTATCAACAGATTGGATGATAAATAAAAACTACGTAAATATTAAGGTACGCCCTAATAAGTTTTTAATGGTAGGGTGTTCAATCACTACTATTTCCTATGGTGTCGTCCACCTAATAATCAGATCTGCTTCGTTTTTGGGATATCTGGAAAATTGGTGGAGCATGTTCAGAAATAGAAGATTTCCTCCGGACTCATTGTATTGAAAACCTTGACATGGCCTCTCTCTTGATTTTTATGTGAGTCCGCTCTTGAAACTCCCCAGGAACCCAACCTGGCTTTGGGTCGGGCTTAGAGCCGCTAGCTTCAGCCTTGTATGAATGGCCCAATCATTTTTTTTAAGGTAGGGCTTGGGCTCAAGTCACATTTAAGCCGCCTAGCAAGACCTAGCCTAGCCCAAACCCCACTGTATATGTACATGTGTTACATACATCTTACAAAATGCCATTTTGGTTCTTAGTTAGCAACCTTTTATCTTGAATGTGAAAGTTAGTTTCATTATTTTAAAATGTTTATTTTACAATAAATGTATGATCCACTTAATAAATAGATAAACCGGGAAAATTCAAAAGAGAAATAAGGATTTTATCATTTTTCAGTTAGGTTGTGTTGGGTCAAGTCAGCCTCAGGCCCAACTTCTTCATTTCTTCTTTTCTTTTTTCCTTGAGTCTTAAGTATCCATTGCAGTGAAATCCCACTATAGTGTGAGGGCATAGGGCCACAAAAGTTTAATATCAGGCTAAGCTATTTGTCTTTTCACTTCATCCCAGTGAGAGTGACCTTATAAACGGTTTTAATGGCATAGAAACATCAAGATGGAGCACAGGAAGGTTTCAACGATACCAAACTTTTTCTCTAGAGTTTTCCTTCTCGGATGGCTGCCTTGAGTTTTGATCCACCTGATTTTTGGTCTCATGTTCTAAAACGATCTTGACAAATAGATGAACGGGGTGAATTTTTTCAGAAACATCATGGTGGGCCCCACCTAGCATCCCAAGGCAGGAACTTCCTGAATGTGCGTTCTAAGGTATGAACCTATAGTGATGTATGTATCTTTTATTCACCCAGTCCTTCCTTTTCTCCATATCATTTTGAGGTATGAACCCAAAAATGCAGCAGATACAAATCTCAGGTGGACCACACCACAGGAAGCAGTGGTGATTGAATGCCCACCATTAAAAACTTATTCGCAGCCACCGGAATGCTTATTTGCCATCCAAATTGTTGACAAGGTCATTAAGACTCGGACGAAAGGACCACACAAATATCAGCTTCATCCAAAACTTGTAACCCCGTGTTTTTAATGGTCAATCACCACTGTTTCATGTGGTGTGGCCCACCTGAGATTTGGTTCTGCTGCATTTTTTTGCTCATATACGGCGAAACAGATGGGCAGCATGGATATAAGACATACATCACGGCAGGCCCCACAGGGATCCACCCAAGCCTCATCCAGCACTGGGGGGCAATGTGGTCTGTGTATTACATCCAACCCATCCAAAAGGTGCAATCCACCGTGATGATCAAATGGTCCAAAAATTAGGCTCCAAGTATCAGGTGGGCCACACGTGGAATTGAAGATTTTTGGGAGATGCATGTTTTTTGTGTCCCACTTGATGATTGGATCCAAATGATGTTTTGGTCCTATGATAATCATGGTGGGGGTCCACCTGTTTAATGGGCTGGATGTCATAAACACACATAAACCCCTGAAATATCTATCACAATGAGGAGCCCCTGAGTCAGTTTGTACCGGTGGGGTCCTGGTTAAGCAATCCAGTTGATGAACCTGGCCCATGAAATCTGCTAGAATGATATCAACTCTTCAACTTGTAAACAGTCACATTCAACATAATAAGTACAAATATTGGATGGCTAGGAGCTTCTTATCAGGGAGATTTATGGGGTATGGTCCACCCAAGCTCTAAGTCCCATCATATGAATGGCACAGATCACAGCCTACTTTCAAAACTGAAAACCTGAGAAGACTACATCATCCGATATTTATCAGCAGTTCATCGGAGTTGTATCATCAATAGGCAATTTACACAGAGTGCATAACACATAATAGCTCTTTACCCTCCAACGTTACCTTACACTTGAAAGATCATCTGATCCTCTTCCTTCCCTTGAGACACAGAGATGATACACCACGCCTCTTTTCGTGTTAAAATCACAACGAACTGGAGGTATATATATCTTGCATCTTTAATCCATCAAGGACATAGGATTCAAAAGAAAATCTGCAGAGAAGAAAGCCCAAGTGATCATACAACATTTGCATATTTCCCCGGAGGCCGCAAAATTCAAGTGAACTGCCGCCTGTTGTAAGTGTCCTCAGGCACAAAGACTGTTTGGAGGTTCTGAGGCGGGATATGTGGGGTCCCCATTGCGATGCCTTGATTGTTTTGTGGGCCCCAAGGCTCTATGCTCTTAGCCGATGATAGAGTGATGTAATAGATGATTCCGAGAGAAATGCTTGCGAGGGACAATACTGCCCCACCAGCGAAAACCCCGGCCTTAACGACAAAACAGTAGTTCCCAAAGTACATCTTCTCTTCGCCGTGTTGGTCATTCAGTGCAGCGCCCGTTAGCAACAGGAGAAATGCTATTATAAAAGTGACCCTGTATGAAAAGAAAGCCTGTTTTCAGAAATGAGCTGCTGTGAGGAGTGCTCTATTTTAAAACTAGTGTATGGATGGGGGGAAAAAAACTCTATTCAAACACACATGAATTCAGAGCATAGTGGTAAATTTCAGTCACTCGCTCAAAACTTGACCAAGTCAACTCGACTCAGCAAGATTTCAGGCTGAGATACAATGAAACTTAATTATGAGAGTGGTTCGGGAGCCGAGTGGACTCAATAACTCAGTCAACTCAGTGTCACTTGCCATGACTCAAACTGAGTAACTCACTTGAAAAGAATTTTGGGGGTTAGGTAACAACACCCCTAACCAGCACGCCAAGGTTGCTGTGACTGCTGTCCACCCTCTTTTTCTTTTTCTTTTTTTATTTAAAAATAAAATAAAAATAAATTATCCATGTACAACCACGTAAAATAATTATAAAAATTTATTAAGTTAATTAGTATATATCAAATCGAGTCAAGACTCATCCAAGTCTGCGAGTCAACCCGACTCAACTGAACATCGAATCGAGTCAATTTCTCAAATTTTTTAAGTATGGTTCAGAGTGGAGCACAAAGGCAATCATGCAATTTGTATTCATACAGTTGGAGAACATAATTATTGTCATGATCATCATCATCTAAGCCTTCTCACAACTAATGGGGCGTGCTAGTTCTAGAATTTTAGACTGAACATAACCACCCATTTTCCCTTCCGGGAAACTGAATTTTAGACTTCAATTTCGAATCATTGAAAGTCTGAACCAATTTTCTCCAAAGGTAATTGTTGGCAATTTATTGAAGAGGAAAAGAGCAAGCACAACGATGTCAATAAATGAGAAACAAGGGAGGGGGGAAAAGTATGATGAAGTGAAAATCTCCATTCTAAGATGCTTTACAAATTTACGTTCCATTTCAGGCTTTCATGTTACTCTTGATTCCTGAACAAAGAAAGTAGCATGCATATCTGAGAAAAAGGTGAAAGCCTCAAAAGAACAAATACTTGCATCGAAATAAGCAGCAAATACTACAAAGCATACATACACGGAACACAAGTAGGAAAAGATATAGGGGATGACCATGCATGGAGCACCTTACATAATAGCAGGAATCTACATACTGTATGCATGGTGGAAACCCGTGTATTGTTTCCGTGGCACACCAATCCAGGCTACTCAAATCGTGGCCAAATGTAGATGGTGCATGGCCCGATGATGTAGGACGGGTAAAGGACAAGTGACAAATCAATGGAGAGCCAGGATTGCACAACTTCAGGCTGAAGGGGCCCCGATTGAGCAAAAAGGGCCTAAACGCATGCTATAATTTTGCAACTGGTTATCTGTTTCTTGTGTACAATATAACGTTGGAAACCTACCGATGAGCATTAGCCCTGGCCAACAACCCAAGGTTCACTTGCCCGTAAAAGGCTTCACAAATTCAATTGTTTTAGAGTCAAATTAGGGTTTTAAGTTCAAAACTTACAATTTTAGTTTTTTTTTTTTTTCAGTTTCAGGGTTTCATGAGTCCAGTTGTGGTAGTCATCCAAGGGTTGTTTACAACTTTTGGTAAGAATAGGCATATTTTTATTATTTTTAGTAATTTTTACTATTTCAGGAAAGTGTCCTATTTTGAGTCAAATTAGGAATCAAGGGCTGCTTTTGCTTATATAAGCACACCAAATATGTTGTAATCAACACTTCCATCAATAATATCAATTTTGTTCTCATTTTTATAGATGTCTCTCTCCTTGTGGATTCAAGGGCTACTTTCGAAAAGAAGACGGTGATCTCCTCTTCTATCCACTCACCTACCACATTACCCGAAAATTGCATTTGATCGGATGACCCTAACCATTTGATCTCATCCGCTGAATTCGGTCTCCCAACTGTGCATTTATGGTCCACACTAGGCCCATGATTTGAGAGGTTTGGATGTACACATTCAAGTGGCTGAGACCCCACACCATTGCCAGCCCCAAAGAAATATATCCATAATTTGACCATCTAATTGATAACACAACAAATGCAGGCAGCTATGATCTGTAAACCAAGCATCGGTAATAAAATTCTTATCCGACCAAATTATCGACTTTTAGTCTAGGAAGTAATTACCAAGAAACGACAAAGCAGATCAGTGCTATTGACCAATTGGCCGTCGAAGGATGTGGGTTTCTCTTGCAACAGACGCACCCAGCTGCAGTGTTAATAATCACTTGTGCTACCATAAGAGCCACTCCTGCAGTTAATCCAAGGGGTAGAGCTGGGCTCCTTGGATATGTGCATGTGCCAAGTGGAGACAGTTTAACATCAGAAACCTGCAAGATTAAGAAGCCACAACAATTCAAACAAGATCACGAATACCATCTAAGACACAGATGACAAAGCTAGAACATAAAGCAGGTCTTTCTTCTCCACCAATACATCAGAGGTCCAGATGGTTCAAGGCAAGAAAATCAGTGGAAATCCAAACCACAGTATAAAAGTCATAACAGTCTTGCATCTCAATTTATTGGATTCAAACAAATTCAACTGTGGAAGGACGACCAAAGGCACATGCCAAGACACTATATTTCTATCATACATGTGAATATGTGACACAGTCGACAAATTAGGATTTAGGACTAGACTTTTGTGGTATGTGTATGAATGCTACGTTCGAACATTGTATGCAATAATTATGATTGGAGAACAATAACAACAACAAACAACCAAACGACATGATCTTAAAAAGGGGGCCCCACAAGCATAGGACAGCCAAACCCAGCTTAGGAAGGCTGTATGCTAGATATACTGAACTACATTAGGAATTACAACCTATATTTGCGAAATTGCCATAATTATCTTTATCATAATACACCATATATTCTCAAAAACACAACAGGCTCGCCGTACAAATATCATCATTTACATCATGGCAGATGCAGGTGAATCTTTATTTCAGATGGTTATACATAAGTAAAATAAAATAAAATGGTTTCACCATTCTTACACGTATGTTGGCAACAGCTACTTGATTGTGGGCCTTGCTTGTGGGTGTGTTTTGATTTAGTATCAAATCAACATGCAATAGTCAATGTAACAAAATGGAAATAACCAAAACTGCAACTAACTCCATATTCGTATTGAGGGACTTGAGTTCCAAGTTTCAAGTTGCACTTGAAAGGTACACAAGTGCAATTTAAGGCAACTTCCTCGCTATGAATAGGAAGCATCATTATTTTTGCCATTCCTCTTGATTAAACTGAATGTTAATGATTAAATCTACTTGTACATCCAAACACAGCCTAATGCTCCCCCATTTAGACATAATCATATAGGAACTTAATATGAGAGGATTCATTAGATTCAATTCAATTAGCTCGTCAATAGTGTTTCCTCTTTCAACTTTGCACTATTTAATTCCGTTTTGGTAGTGATTAGTGATGAAATGGTTCCTTTATTAACTCCAGTAGACGGACTGCCTATTTCCCAAGTGAAATTGTTGGGATGCAAGTCATCAACATCACCAATATAGCTATTTGGGGTCAGCCTTACTAATCCTGTTTCACCAATTAGTTTGAAACAGGAATTCTTGTGATTGCTTGGCAAAAGTTCAAGGACGGTCCACCTACATACCATCAATCCTCTACCTGGGGGTTCAGGGTCAAGCTAGCACATCACTTCTAAGCAAATTCCAACAACTTAATGGGACACAAATGAAAAGGGAAAAGAAACACTAAGCAGGATCCAGGAGTGAGATGGAAGAGAACTCCACAACAGTATATTCAAACTCGATGCAACTCTAACAACCATTTGTTCCAGTCCAGTTAATGTCACCAAATTTCCTTCAATTCAAACAGGTGAAGGGCTTGCATAGCTTAAGACCCTATGGGGGACACTGCTGCTATAGTATCTCTAACTCAGATTTCTCCAATGACTCATGTAAGAGGAATTTTGAGTTGCAGATATTTCCTGAACATAACTTTAAGATAGTGAAGACAGCTTTTAAGCAAATTCCAACAAGTTAATGGGACACAAATGAAAAAAAGAAAAGAAACACTAAGCAAGATTCAGGAGTGAGATGGAAGAGAACACAACAGTATGTGCTAACCCATTGCAACTCTAAAAACTGTTTGTTCCAGTTCAGTTACTGTCACCGAGTCTTCTTCAATTCGAACAGGTGAAGGCCTTGCATAGCTTAAGACCCTATGGGGGGTACTACTGCTATAGTAGCTCTAACTCAGATTTCTCCAATTACTCATCTAAGAGGAGTTTGAGTTGCAGATATTTCCTGATTATAACTTTAGGATAGTGCATGCAGCTATCCTCCACATGGCTATTGTATAATACCTGGGAATATCAACACGTGAATCACCTTTTTCTAAGGTTCCAACGTTCTGTACATATCACGGTGCCAGAGCCCAGCAATAGTTAATTTTCAAAAAAACAAGGGTTGGATGACCAACTCAAAGACTACTTTGATCTTAGAGATAATGATAAGTGAAACAATATTAGTGTTCATGCAAGAGACTGATATTCCATCAATTTCATCTCCATGTTTTGAGCATGATAATTGATTTTTTTTTTTCTTTCTTTTCTGTCTTTTCTTCTTTGGTGTGGTTGGATATATGCAAACCAAATATTTTAAGTTAACCATGATACCTTCCCTACAGAAGACATGGATCAAGCTAAAACTTTTGCAGTTTGGTTGAACTAGTTTATAGCAAGATCTGGTTTTTCTTTTCCATAGAAACATGGATAACATCTGTTCCCAGTAGGACGAGTTATTCGCAATGTGAAGTACTGGGATCTTCTTAAATCTTCAGCTTAGTTGCTCGGACAATTCAGGAAGACTGAAATGCACATACCATCTTTGTAGCCTTCTCTGACAATTTGACAAAGTCATCAATCTTCATTTTCATTGGTTTCCACTTTTGAGATCCTTACAGATCATGAGGTAGCATGTAAAATTTTAATATAAGCAAATCTGCAGAATCTAGTTGTCTGGAGAAAACCTACATTCTACACATTTTGATTCATCATCGTCGTCGTCATCTTCTACGCCTTATCCCAACTAACTGGGGTTGGCAACATGAATCCTTTTCCACCATTACAATCTAATTCTACAAATTTTGATTATTAACTGTAATGTATTTAGCAAAGAAAAATGCATGCAGGTTCAGCATCCAAATGTTATGAATAAGGTCTAAAACATGTAATAAGCCCATGCTAAATGAAGACAAGTATAAAATGCACTACCTCTAAAGAAACCCAAAAAAAAAAAATAATAATAATAATAAAATGATATAAAACAACCCAACCACTACACCCAATGAAATGACTGGAACGTCTCCTATGAGAAGAATTTACTATGCAATTCCAGTGGAAAATAGGCAGCAATCATATGCTTCTTCTTCTTCTCCTTTTTCTTTTTCCCTTTTTTCAAGTTATGTCTATTAAGAAATTCAGGATTCTGTTGCTCCCATCTACAATATGCTGATGATACCATTTTGTTCGGGTCAGGGGCAGACAAGAGACGATATGATGTAGAGCAGGCCACAGATGTATTCTTGGCACAGCTGGGCCGAAATAAGCCCAAACGAGAGCGGATGTAGTCCGTTAAATCTGGGCCCAGTCATACGTAGGGCATGACGTAACTGAGCCCCAAGGGTGTTCAGATCGAAGAAATTCATTCTGGATAGGGAGAAATTGCCGTTCGAAGTTTGGACCGTAAATCAGCCATAACTTTTGATCCGGGTATCGTCACAGAACGCACGAGCTATTGATCTTTATGTAGCAGGCCATCCGGGGTCAACCGACCCCATAACAGGTTACATTTGTCTGTTTCACGAGAAAACACACCCTTCCGGTTCAAATTTGTGGTTTTAGGAAAAAAAAAAATACTACTTTTAGTCAATTTTAATTTTGCCGTATCTCCTTCGTTTTAGATTTTTAGATTTTTGTCTTTTTTAGAAATTGATTGTAATCACGCCAGGAATGCTCTAGTAAGGTTAATTTAAGACTTTCAATTTTTGAAAAAAAAAAAAGTTTACTATTTTGGGTAATTTTTGTTCTTGTCGAATTGGGACTTCAATTAGGGTTTTGAGTCTTTTGTATAAGTAGTGTAATCGCACATTCCAGATTATTATTCAATAATACAATTTCAAATTTCCCACCTTTTTTTTAATCTCGTGGATTCAAGGTTTTACCTACTGGAGGAAGACGGTGATCTTCTTCTCATTGTTTCCAATTCTTCCATGCGTCACAATTGGATTCAAATTTGTGCTTTGATGCTGATGCAGGACATGAAAATTAAATATGATATGCAAGATTTCAGGCTTTAGATCACACTAATTTTAAAACAATCACAAAAAATTCTACATCCCACATAAAAGTCAAGCATTCAACAAGGGGAATCTATGCAGGTCCAAGCCTACACATGTTAGGGCTAGATCAATTAAAAATTACAGACTAAACAATGCTCAAAGAAGAGTAAATTCATCCACACATGCAAAAGATTACTTCCCAATCCAAGAGATTCACATGTTTCAAATCGGGAAAACCTAGGGTTTGCAAAAGTGGAATAGGACTTGGGATTTAGGATTATCTAGAGTTAGGGTTAGGGAAATAAGGCGAGAGAGGAGTGAAATAGAAGAGAAAAACGAACCCAAGATGATCCACACATGTGGATAGCGGCCAGCGCCTAACGCACGTGCGTGGGATCATGCCCGCATGTGTGTGGGGCCCACAAATCTGAAATCAGCCAGTTAGGTGCTGGTCAGCTAGGGGAGGTCCACCTTCATGCTAAGTTTCATGCCGATTGGATGTCTGATTTGTGCACGGTGCTCCGCCGAAGTTTCAGCTCTCTTACAGGGACAGATTCTGGAAATCTGCTGTAGGGGAAAAATTAGCTGCAAATGTGGGTGGAGTTGATGAGGGGATGGCTGTAGGAGATGAGGAATATGGATGATAGGAGATGGGGGCGATTTGGGATGGATGTGGCTTCGCATCACGGTAGTTAGCCCTTCTAAGAAGGGAGGGTTTCGTATCCAATTAGACTTCACAACTCAGAGAGGATCAGGAAAACACAAATTTTATTCAATCTTCAAATGAGAAAAAAGACTACAAGGGGTGCCTATTTATAATAAAATTTTATACCCCAAAACTCGCGCCATGTGCGCAACCTATTACTTAAAGACGAAGTAATCACAATTAACAACTAATCAAAATAATTTAAACCGTCCATGATGTTCCTAATAACAATAATAACCAAAACTCAAAGTACTAGATCGTTTGGAATAGTGGGCCAGAATCATGAAAACCCACGATGAGATTCACATAACGATCGGATCCACTCCAAGGAACCAAAATGCAGTCCTCTAACTAGGGGGTCCTCCCTGTACGTCGTCAGATTAATCGTGGGGCCCTCCTCCTCCTTGCGTACGTGCGTAGGGGGGCGTGCATGTGCGTGAGATGTCCTCATCAATTCTCCCCAGCTGCGAACATTTCGCCACTGGCGAAACAAAACTCCTGAACCGCTCTGAGATTTCATGATCAAGTCTCTGAAGCTCCTCCTCAGCGAAC
The DNA here is from genome assembly GCA_021015155.1 of Magnolia officinalis. Lineage (NCBI taxonomy): Eukaryota > Viridiplantae > Streptophyta > Magnoliopsida > Magnoliales > Magnoliaceae > Magnolia > Magnolia officinalis. Next base: position 133,143,724 of record JAJHSJ010000001.1, on the reverse strand, counting down.
CACGTACTGTCTGAAGCTGGGCATGACTTCCACTTGACCAAGAACTTTTGAAATCCGCCGTCCGACGTCGATACTATCTGATAGTCCAGAATATCATCTATCTCCTCTCTGGGTGTGGAAATGGTAGGTATGGGAGGTAGAGACTGGGAAGATGAGTCGGGAGGGGGGCCATATATCAAGGGAAATGTCTGGGGAATCAGGATGGTTAGGTGAAAGGTCGGACGATGTATCAGTGGTCCCATGAAATGCAACTAGATTCTCCACATTAATGTGGAACTAATTCCCATGGAAGATGGAAGATCTACCACATACGAATTGAGACTGTTTCGTTTTATAATTTTGAATGGTCCAGTGCTACGCGCGTGTAATTTACGAATGACTCCCTTAGGGTACCGCTCTGGCCTGATACGGACCATCACAGAGTCCCTTACATTGAATTCCTTGAATCGTTTATGTTAGTCTGCAGAAATTTTGTAATGTTCATTACTAGTAGTAATCTTTCGCCTGATTTCTTGATGCAATGAGTGAATGTGATGCGCAAAAGACTCTGCAGACTCTGATGGTCTATAGGACAGTGACATAAGGACGAGATCAATAGGTTTCCTAGGTTTATAACTAGTAACGACTTCAAAAGGACTTAGACCTATGGACCTATCGACAGAACTATTAAACGCAAACTTGGCTATAGGTAGTATGGTGTCCCACGTCCTGGTGTGTTGTATATCCCTTATAGGGGGAAACTCATCCGGTAGATCATCAGGAAAGACATCATGAAACTCATCCACTATCGGAATGGCCTCAGTGGGTAACTCTACACTAGCCTCTGGTGCACTCTCTCTAATCACAAGGCCGTACATGTCATATCACTCAAAATAGTGGTCCATGTTTGCCAACCAATATAGAAAAACTTTAGGGTCCAAGTGGTCATCAAATGTGGGGGCATCTACTCTAACTCCTTTGAAAAGTTACGCATCGACGTCATAGTAGTCTTGATGTCTCTCACGAGGTGGGAGCACGGGTGCGCGCCTATAACCGATTCCTTGGCCACCTACATTCCTTGGTTAATCCTCCTGACCACTTGCCTGAGATTGAGCATCTTCCTCAATGGTGGGATTTGCTCGGGCGAAGGTCTCTAGTTAGGTAACACGCACAGTAATCTGATCCAAGTGTTGGTCAATACGTTGTTCCAAGTGCTTACCCGAAGACTCAAACTGCTGGGTCATTTTGTTCATTGATTCTTACAATTGCTCCGTGTTTAGTGTAGGGTGTAAGCTAAAGCCACGACCCGTACGTGTGGGCATACAACCACTAACTCAAGTAAAAGACCTTCTATATGCGTCTAAATGGGACTAAATGATCCTATGAGACTCTATATGAGGAAAACTACACAACACTACCAAAATTCAACAATATAGCTGTCAAAATAAAGGGATAACAGAAAATTTCAGCAATGTGAATTGCTAACTTTCTGATAACAGAAATTTAGCAGCTTATATCAGGAATTATGGACCTCTAAACAGCTCTATATGATGAGACTTGATGCATCATAGACAAAATAAACCAAACCCTAAATATGCAATGCATTCCCTTATAATAAAAAACTTGTGCTCTGATATCAAATTTGATGCAGGACATGAAAATTAAATATGATATGCAAGATTTCAAGCTTTAGATCACACTAATTTTAAAACAACGACAAAAAATTTCACATCCCACATAAAAGTCAAGCATTCAACAAGGGGAATCTACGCGGGTCCAAGCCTACACATGTTAGGGCTGGATCGATTAAAAATTATAAACTAAACAATGCTCAAAGGAGAGTAAATTCATGCACACATGCAAAGGATTACTTCCCAATCCAAGAGTTCACATGTTTCAAATCGGGAAAACCTAGGGTTTGCAAAAGTAGAATAAGACTTGAGATTTAGGATTATCTAGGGTTAGAGTTAGGGAAATAAGGCGAGAGATGAGTGAAATAGAAGAGAGAAACGAACCCACGATGATCCACACGTGTGGACAGCGGCTCGGGCCTGACGCACGTGCGTGGGATCATGCCCGCACGTGTGTGGGGCACACGAATATGAAATCAGCCAATTAGGTGCTGGTCGGCCAAGGGAGGTCCACCTTCACTCCAAGTTTCACGCCGATCGGATGTCTGGTTTGTGCATGGTGCTCCGTCGAAATTTCAGCCCTCCTACAGGGCCAGATTCTGGAAATCTGCTTTAGGGGAAAGATTAGCTACAAACGTGGGTGGATTTGATGAGGGGATAACTGTAGGAGATGAGGAATATGGATGATAGGAGATGGGGGCGATTTGGGATGGATGTGGCTTCGCACCACGGTAGTTAGCCCTTCGAAGAATGGAGGGTTTCACACCCAATTCGGCTTCACAACTCAGAGAGGAGCAGGAAAACGCAGAAATTTTATTCAATCTTCAAATGAGAAAAAAGACTACAATGGGTGCTTGTGCGCGAGATGTCCCCATCAGATGCTTCGAAACCGTGTTGAGTCTCAAGATCAATCTAGGGAAAAGTTCCTTGTCAGGTATTAACTTGGATGAGGAAGAGATGCAGTTTGTGGTGAAAGTTCTAGGGTGCAAAATGGTTGAGCTCTCAATTGACCTCTCTTAGGCATGTCAATGGGTGCAGGAACTCTACTGGATGTCTGGGATGACATGAAGTTGGCATCATGGAAAGTTAAATTCCTGTCCCTTGTCACAGGATTACACTTAGAAACAAGGTATTTAAAAACGGTTACGTGACGGCCGTTACATAACAGTAACTGATGCAGGGACATGTGATGACCTAACCTCAGATGCATGTATAATTAGGTTAAAGAATATTTAAATAAATACACCAATTAACTAACCGTTTCCAATCAAATGGATTAGGTAAATCTCAACACAAAGATGAGATTATTCCGTCAGGATCTTGCCCCTTAGCATAAGATCATGTAAACAGTAAAAAGGGAGGACCTGGGGATATGAGGATATCCCAGATCTAGCATAAGTCAGTCCACGATTAAGCTTGGATTTAATTCTACTGACTAAACATCCCTCTTTTCCATTCGAACTAGAAAGGCGATATATAGAGAGGAACGAAGGGGGTAAAGGATGAGGGGTTCGAGATGAAGAAGGTATAGGTCTTTTTGTCGTCAAAAGAAAAGAATGAAGATGATTCTTACCTTTTCCTCACTTCGAAGATCTTAGAAAGAAGGAAACCTGAAATCAGGGTGGAATCCTCAACACCCAAGGGCCAATCCTGAAACCCTAATCTCTTGAATACAGAGGAAGAAAAGAGACGAATTTCTATTCATTCAATAATAATGAAAATAGGGTTTCTCACAACATATATAAGCTATGGAAAAAGTAAAAGTGTACCAAGGTGTCCCGTATCGGTATCGGTTGGCGTAACGGTGACCTCCAAAACTGATACGGATACGAGGGCGTAACGGCCCGTAATGGCGCAAATTTTTTTTTTTTTTGCCAAAAAAATATGAAAAAATATGGATTAAATCCGGAATATTCTAAGCATTTCAAATATGCATTCATTTATAAATTGGAACATGTTTATGGTGGTGTAACGATCCACTCTTTGGTGAGAAGTTATACCGGACTGTCTGATGAATTTGTTCTACTATGATTATCATATTAAAATATAAAAAAATATTAAATGGCACCCCAAATCTGTAAAATGCACATTAATATGTTCTACTATGATTATCACATCATATGACATGATTAAAACAGCAAAACAACCATTAAAAATTGATTTTTCGAATTTTTTTTTAAAAAAAAAAAAAAGAAAAGGTCAAAATTCATGCGTAAATAGAAAAAAAATATATTAAATGGCACCCCAAATCTGTAAAATGCACATTAATATGTTTACTATGATTAACACATCATATGCATGATTTTAAAACACAAAACAACTACTAAAAATTGATTTTTCGAATTTAAAAAAAAAAAAGGGTCAAAATTCATGCGTAAATAGAAAAAAAATATTTAAAAAATATAAAATGGCACCCCAAATTTGTAAAATGCACATTAATATGTTCTACTATGATTAACACATCATATGGCATGATTAAAACAGCAAAACAACCATTAAAAATTGATTTTTCCAATTTTGAAAAAAAGGGTCAAAATTCATGCGTAAATAGAAAAAAATATTTAAAAAATATTAAATGGCACCCCAAATCTGTAAAATGCACATTAATATGTTCTACTATGATTAACACATCATATGGCATGATTAAAACAACAAAACAACCATTAAAAATTGATTTTTCAAAATTTTTAAAAAAAGGGTCAAAATACATGCGTAAATAGAAAAAAATATTAAATGGCACCCCAAATCTGAAAAATGCACATTAACATGTTCTACTATGATTAACACATCATATGGCATGATTAAAACAACAAAACATATTAAAAAAAAGTATAAATACCTATTTTTTACGAATTCGAAATTTCCGAAAAATGGCCCACCAAGCTTCGATTGAACAAAATCCGTAATATAATGTGTTTTTATCTCAAATACCCAGCCAAGGTTGGTCGAAATTGGTAGTAGAAGAAGTGAGAAACAGTTTTGAAGCAAGAAATTTGAAAAAAAAAACAGCAAAAAACGAGCTTAAAATGGAAAAAAAAAAAAAAAAAATGTTACCGTTTTTAGACCGTTACGGGCGGGCCGTTACGCCCGTTACGGCCCAATACGGGCCCGTATCGGCCGATACGGGCACAAAAAATCGTAACGGCCGATACGACCCCGAAACGCGTATCGGCCCAAACCGTTACCGGTACGTATCGGCCGATACGTAACCATTTTGGCATACCTTGAAGTGTACTAAAACCTCTGAAAACAAGAAAAATAACAAAAAAAGACGAAAAATAAAGAAAATGCAATAAAGCCCCTGAAATAAAGAAAAGAATAAAAAAAAACGCATAAAGCTAAAACACCCGTGTGGTAGGGTGTGAAATCCGACCCATGGATCTATGGTCAAGATGCGGTCATGCCACTCCTGCACTCGTAGCGCATCAAAAAATGGGTCTGATGGACCCAACGTCCATCCACATCAACTCCTCTACTTCGGTACTCTATCGGTGACGCCTCCTCCTTTGGTACACTCTAAATGGTGCATCACTGATGTCCGCATCAGTAACAGTGGTAACCGTAATGCATTACAGAAAAAAATGGCCTGTAATGGCCCCATAATGGTCTGTTGAGAGGCCAAAACAGTTTTGTTTTTCAAGAAAATTAAAAAGGCTGTTATGGAATACCTTGCTGAGAAGAGTTGCGCTAGCTCATATCCTGAGATACATGTTGTCTCTATACGAGTGTCCTTCTAAGTTGATCAAGCAATCAGATTCTATTCAGAAGTGATTCTTGTGGAATGACTGCGAGGACAATTGAAAACACCACTTAGTTACCTGGTCAGAGGCATGCAAATCAGTTGGTCAGGGGGGTCTTGGCATTATAGTGACCCAGGAAGTGCATGAAGCCCTCCTCTCAAAGTGGTGGCTTGGGTATTGGTCACTCTCCTCTTCTAAAAAAGATATTGGTTAGCAAATATGGCCTGGAAGACAATAGCTGGGACGTCAAACTGATCTTCAAAGGTAGGGTGATGTAGAACGTGTCACAGATACATGTCACAAAGTGGGTCACATCTGTCCGTTTCGTCAAAAAACGTGCGCTTTTAGATCAAAAATGAATTTTTAGGAAAAATTTACTATTTTTAGTAATTCTGAATTTTTAAATATTTTTCTATTTTTATAGTTTTAGATTTTCTTCCTTTTTAGAAATAACTTTTAATTATGCTAGGACTCTTCTAGCAAAAGTTTATTTGGAATTTTTATTTTTAGAAATTAGGCTTTAGAAGAGTTTTATTAGAGTTAGAATTTTGCTATTTTTGGTAATTACAAATTTTAGTTTATTTTTTTCTTTATTAATGGTGTAAGAAGACACATTAGACATTCATGAATCAAATTACAAATTTTATGTAATTTATTTCTATTTTTCTTGTTTTTTCCTCGTGGATTCGAGAAGTCTCTGTGAGGAGTCCAGAGAAGCTCCGTGGATTCGGAGTAGTTATCCTTGAGGAAGACGATGATCAACCTCATCATGTTCATCACTGCGTCATAGGGAATCCATCATTTGGAAGGCCATATCCAAAATATACCCTTCTTTCAAGGTCTCTTTAAGGCATGTAGTCAGGATGGATTTGCGAACCACACTATACATAATAATAATAATTTTTTTGAAGAGACTGTTTAATTGCTAAGTATAGTTTAGTGGAGAATATTGGCAAGAAGACAAAATACGTGTATGCATGAAAATAAGCCAACAACTAAGTACCCTGTTGCGCATTGAAACGAGTCGAATCCTCATACCATAGGCTGGATTCGCTTATCATGGAATAAAAGGGAAAATGCAAAGACCATGCACACCACTAATTATCATGACAAGAAAACCCTACAACCTCAAAGCAAGGAAGCCCAAGGAACTTGACGCAAGGATGAACGTGATGAGGTCGATCACTGTCTTCCTCAAGGGGATAACTACTCCGAATCCACAGAGCTTCTCTGGACTCCTCACAGAGACTTCTCAAATCCACGAGGAAAAGGCAAGGAAAATAGAAAATAAATTCTATAAAATTCGTAATTTGATTGATGAATGATAAAAACAAATTTACAACCCTTTAAATAAGGATACCAAGCTTTGGAAGAAGTTTCGGAATTAAACTACAACTAAAACTCCTTAAAATTCGTAACTTACTATAAATAGTAAATTTACTATTTATATTAAGGGTCCTATGTGGCTTAACCATGTTATTCTCCTAATTTTTTTAAACACTTTTTGTGTTGGACACAACTCCTAAAGCCCAATGGATGAAGAGTTATAATCAAACTAAAACGTACTATAAACAGTAAAAACGGAAATAAAATTGATTTTCGACCGTCAATCTGATGGAATCTCACAAATTCAGCATGGACAACCCGGCATAGCTGGGTTGGTTGGCTAAAATAGCTCGTCCTCCCCAAAATCATATATGGTACGTCGAGTAACTCATTCCAGTTTGCAAGATATGTCTATTTTAAGGTTCTGACGATCTTAATGACTTCTGCCTCCGATCGGGCCTTCTCTAATACATCTTGGACATGAAAGTGTCTGCGACCCGCTCTACATCAGTCCCCTCCACTTCAGAAGAACTCATCCTCGAGTTCTCATCCTTCTTTGGTTCTTGATACTTGGTCAGGTGCGCCGTAACGATACCCAGATCAAAAGTTATGATCAATTTACGGTCCACTTTCTTTTGGTCCAACCATGCTAAGAGTGTATCTGTGAGATGTTCTACATCAGAACTCAAACCTTGTCTACAATCCTACACCTCCAACTTGGCTTGGATGGAACATGTGCCCCATTCTCCCACTGGTTTGATGAGATCCCATTACTCACCATTAATATGTGCACTACTGCACTGTATTACCCACATGCGTACCTGAGGGAAAGGCATGGACGGTAGGCTGCTTGGGCACTTCTTTATGAAATGTGATGGCACTATGTCCACATGCACTCAGCATACGTTAGCACAGACAATGCTTTGTGGTATGGTGCATGCTGGCATTCTTTGCTAAACAGCCATATAATTGTCTTTAACAAGCGTGTAGAAGGGAGCTTCCTAGAATTTTTGGATGACAACAATCACACTAAGTGCGTGCGCACTCGAGATAGATTCAAATGGCATCATTGTCACCTAAAAAAGTGCCAAAGGTAGGGCACTCTAAACATGACTTTTCACAAACAAACATGTAAACTCTATATAGAGGAAATCAAGGACAAAGAATTATATACTCTATGAGTCTGGGTTGGTTCAATCCTCGAGGTAATTTGTCAAGGCTCCCTTGCACGAATGGGAGATGCCAACTATCTTCAAGAAGTGGCATTGCAACACACCTTTGAAACTAGTTCTGCTATCAATGCAGTCGTATTGCACACGCTAAAGCAACAACTTGAACATGGCCTTCCCTTGAATACAAAACATCCCATCCTCTACGTGAGAGGCTTTTTCATCCCTTCTATTTTTTCATTTTTATCATAACACTTCCACTGGATGTCCAGGGCTAAAACCAGTGAAACTGGTTGGACTGAACTGCTCATGAGAACAAGTCGGGTGTCCAAGTTTTAAGACATTGATAGAGAAATGAATTTTTAAAAAATAAAAAATAATAATAATAATAATAAATAAATCATGACTGAATAGGTAAAAGAATAGATAGAAGGCCTTTCTCTAGCCATGGTGAATATGATGAATTCCAAGTCCCCATTGTTTTGGTCAGTTTGGCATTGGTAGATCCAACTTGGGGCCTTGCTTTAGCATGTCTCCATGGCCTTTGTTCACACATATCATGAGAGTAAGAAGGCAGCAGAGAACCTAGTCAATTGGGACTGCAACATTGGCACTCCTATCATTTTCCCATGCCAAGGCGGCCCTTCCCTCTCCAGTCCAATAATCATCTTTGTTTGGAATGCTTTAGGTATTTTTGATATTAGATGCTGATTGTTTTCGATTGTTTTGGTTGATTTTGGAGGTCTAGGATTTGTCAGTCCCCCTATGATGTAATTCATTTTCACATATCTAATAAAATCATGGTGATACTACCACCTTCCCCCTCAAAAGCCTTCCATACATCATCATAAGAGAATTGTCACAGCTATTTTGGGTTGGCTCCGAACACTGTGTTGCCAACCAATCCTATTTAAGGCCCTTTCCACGGTAAGTGAGCAAGCCTTCATATCCCTTCTGGCCATCTCAATCCGAGTGCTTTTACATCTTCCTCTCATCATCTTTTCAGGCACTTCAACTCTAACCAATATTACCCTCCTTACCAGAGCTGGCACATTACCATAAAAGCTTTCATGCATATCTTGTGAATAAGAAAAACACCAATAGTCCAATAAAAAGGAATAATATCCCCATGAAAATTCCACAAAATTTTCTTCAATAACAACCACAAAAAATAAAGGAGCCACTACTTACACCCACTCCTTTTGATTGCCCACACACCCATTTGTACTATTCAATATCCCAAAATGAAAAATGGGTGTATGCAAATCAATCAGGGGTGGGTGTAGAAAACAAAACCCAAAAGCATTACTAAATACTAAGCTCTCAATGAAAATCATTTCCAAATAACTAAGACCAAAATCCAAAATAAAAGAAAAGTTGAATGATGGAAAGGCAATCCCTGTTCAAGAAAAACAATATTTCCATTGAAGAAATCCATATCAAGAAAAATCCAGAAACAGGACTACTGAAACTGGACAATGACAAAAAGAAAAAGAAAAAAAAAAAAAAAAAAAGCTGAGACTTATAAGAGCCTAAAACCGATATCTTAAATGAAGAAAAAAATATTCAAAAAAAGACCCATTTAAATAAACTCCAGGAAATAGAAGAAAGGGGCTTCTTTTCTAATTTACCTTAACTCTTTTAGCCTCTGCAGCAAAACCTAAAGCGGCAGTCAATACCGCAAGAAATCCCACTGAAAGGCATATTAGAAGAACCTTCTTCTCCATCTTCTCTCTCTCTCTCTCTCTCTGAAGATTTCCAATGGAATTTTTATTTGCTTGAAGTGTGATTATGATAGGGGCTAAAAAGGAATTTCAAAGTTTAAAGTAAGATGTCTTGGGAGAGTGAAAGAGAAACAGGTGCTGCTGCTTTCCGAGTAGATTCTTTCGACCACCGCCTATCACAGCTCGTTATAAAGCTAATTCACAACTGCCACAGCTTTTTTATGGAATTACCAAATAGGCCGTCGTTGTTAAAATAATAGTAGGAAGCACGCTTGCCGTAGGGAAAAGAGAACGTCATTTTCCAACTGACAAAAGCGTTTTTAGACAGTCTCTACGTCGAACGCTGATGAGGCCGGGAAACACTGACTTTGGCGAAGCAGCCGATTGCGTGCTGAATAAACTCTGTGGGCCCATTTATTTATTTTTGATGGGGATTTTTCTCCTTATTATTGATATTGATGAAATCGAACAGGTTTCGATATCATCGATAATTGCAGAATTTTTCACTATTGGTTGTTGGACTGTTTTTTGTCCTGTCGATATGATCGAAAGACTTTCAGATCATATCGAGGTTATCATCGAGAGTGGCTCGATATGATCGATAATTGTTGGAAGTTCCACCCTTGGTCGATGGACAGTTTATCTCGTCTCGATATGATCGAGAGACTTTCAGATGATATCGAAGTTGTTATCGAGAGACCTTCGATATGATCGACGAGTTCCGCAGATGTAATTGCGGAAACGCAGATTTTGAGGATTTTTGTTTTCTATTTGAGTTACACTTTTTTTATATTCTTATATATATGGGTGTATCCGGGATTGGGGTGTATTCCAGGGTATTCTAGGATTTCCTAAAGCTTTGCTTAGGGTTATCAAAGGTGAGAGAGAAAGAGGGGGGAAGAGAGAGAGGAAGCTTGTGGAAGGGAAGCTATGCTCGTAGAGGTGATCTACCATATCTCAGCGCTTCCACGTCCTCGTAATCGGTGAGATCTCTCCGTTTTCTCTTATTTCTCATATTGTTTATCCACTCCTGCGTGAGTGAAGAAGGTTTGATCCAAGCGGTGTGTGCTTGTGATCGGTTGTAACGTTCTGTTTTATAGTGGATTGTTGATCTGAACGAGGTCTCATGGTTTTTACCTCTTTGAGGGCCACGTAAAAATCTCTGGTGTGATGTGGTTTATGCTTTGATTGTTTTTTATTGCATTATTGTTCCATAATTCTGGTTTGTTTTGAGGGGCTAGATCCTAAGGTTTTGCGCAAGGCCCCCAACAAAGTGGTATCAAAGCTAAGTTCATTGAACGGGTAGGATCGGTTTTGAATTATGGAAGGTGGCTCATCAAGGATGATCAGCCTCAATGGTTCTAACTTAACTATATGGAAGGCTAAGATGGAGGACTTGCTTTATTGCAAGGACCTATATTCTCCAATTTTAGGCATATCAGTAAAATCCAAGAATATGACTGATGATGATTGGAAGAAGATGGACCGAAAGGTGGTGGGGTTTATTAGACAATAGTTAGATGATTCTATGTTCCACCATGTGTCTACAGAAACCTCAGCCGCTAGCCTATGGCTGAAATTACAAGGGTTGTATGAGAGGAAGACAGCCGATAATAAGATTTTTCTGATAAGGCGACTTGTGAATCTCAAGTTCAAAGATGGTGGTTCTGCGGCCGAGCACATGAATGAGGTCAGTAATATAGTGAACCAACTCTCCTCTATGAAAATGGTTCTAGATGATGAATTGCAGGCTTTACTTTTGCTTAGTTCATTGCCTGATAGTTGGGAGACATTGGTGGTGTCTCTAAGTAACCCCGTGCCAGACGGAAAGATATCCATGGAACAGGTAACCAGTTGTCTCTTCAATGAGGAGACAAGGAGGAAATCTCAGGGGTTTACTCAGCAAGAGGCCCTTGTGACACAGGAACGGGGGAGAGGAAAGAACATGAAGGGCGGAAAGGCCCGAGATAAATCAAGAGGCAAGTCGAGTAACAGAAAAGATGTTGATTGCTGAAATTGTGACAAGAAGGGCCACTACAAGTATGAATGTCGTGGTAAGAAAAACGACAAGAAAGGAAAAGGGAATGAAGATTAATCAGATTCCACTGTGGTCGCTTCAGATGGCGACGTTGTAGTTATTCTTTCTACAGATCATGATGTATGTCTCACGGCTACGAGTCAGAATACCGACTGGATGATTGACTCGGGAGCTTCTTTTCATGCGACTCCACACAGGGACTTCTTCACAAGCTACAAGTCTGGTAGTTATGAGACTGTGAATATGGGAAATTCTGGCGTATCGAAAATCGTGGGAGTCGGTGATATTTGTGTGAAGACCGATGTGGGCTGCACATTGGTTATCAGGGATGTGAGGCATATCCCAGACCTTCGCCTCAACTTGATGTCGACGGAAAAGTTGGATGATGATGGCTATGAAAGCCGGTTTGCTGGTGGGTGCTGAAAGCTCATCAAGGGTTCGTTGATCGTGGCCAGAGGAAAGAAGTGTTGCACCCTTTACAAGGCAAGTGTCAGTACGTGCAAGGGTGGGTTGAACGCAGCGGAAGATTCAGCTATTGACATGTGGCACAGGCGTCTAGGCCACATGAGTGAAAAAGGGCTTCAGCTACTAGCAAGGAAGCGGCTCCTTCCAGACGTGACAGGTACACCTCTCAAAACCTGTCTTGATTGTTTATCAGGGAAACAGCATAGAGTTTCATTTATTAAAACTGTTTCTCATGTTAATAAAGTGCATGCATTAGATTTGGTTTATTCTGATGTCTGATATTTGTGGTCCTATAAGGACAAAAACCTTGGGTGGGGCATTGTATTTTGTTACTTTTATAGATGATGCATCTAGGAGGGTTTGAGTTTATGCTTTGAAATCCAAGGACGAGGTATTTGGTATGTTTAAATTGTTTCATGCTATGGTCGAGAGAGAGACAGGTAGATCATTGAAGTGCATCCGCACTGACAATGGTGGTGAATACATTGGCGACTTTCATGAGTACTGCAAGTCCCTGAGTATACGGCATGAACAGAGGTTCCCAAGACCCTCCAGCATAATAGTGTAGCTAAGCGAATAAATCGCACCATTGTAGAGAGAATCAGATGCATGTTATCCCATGCGAAGTTGCCCAAGACGTTCTGGGGAGAAGCAATGCACACGACAGTGTATTTGATAAACAGGTCTCCATCAGCCCCGTTGAATGGAGAAGTGTCTGAGAAGGTGTGGACTAGACAGGATCCATCGTACAGTCATCTCAGGGTGTTTGGATGCAGGGCATCCGTTCACGTACCAAAGGATGAGAGGTCCAAGCTCGATATGAAGATCAGGCAGTGTGTGTTCTTAGGGTATGGTGATGAAAAGTTTGGTTACAGATTGTGGGATCCGACCGAGAGGAAGCTCGTCAGGAGCAGAGATGTGGTTTTCTTTGAAGATCAGTGTATAGAAGACATTGGTAAGCCAGAGAAGAACCAGTCTAGTTCAGGTGAGCTAGAGGACATGGATCAAATTACTCCTCCCGTGGTGCCTGATGACGGGGGAGTACTACAAGGTGCAGAAGACGAGGGAGTTCCTTTAGAAGATGGACCAGGGGAGCAACCCCCACTTAGTCCACCTGTTGAACCACAAGTGAGGAGGTCATTTAGGGATAGACAGCCGTCCAAGAGGTACTCGCCGCATGAGTACATTATGCTCACTGATGGGGGAGAGCCAGAAGATTATTCTGAGGCCCTAACCGACGAGCATAAGTGGGAGTGGTTGAGAGCTATGCAAGAGGAGATGAGATCCTTGCATAAGAACCACACCTACGATATGGTGAAGTGGATACTGCGGCATCTAAGAGACTCATCCAGTTTGAGCCTATGATATGGTGATGAAAAGCCTGCGTTAGAGGGCTACACAGATGCAGATATGACAGGTGACATAGACTCTAGGAAGTCTACATCGGGGTTCATGTTCACGTTTGCAGGGGGAATTGTTTCTTGGTAGAGCAAGCTACAGAAGGTCGTAGCATTGTCGACGACAGAGGCCGAGTACATTGCAGTCATAAAGGCATGTAAAGAGATGCTTTGGATGAAGAGGTTCCTACAGGAACTTAGCCTGAAGCAGAAGGAGCACGTGGTCTATTGCGATAGTTAGAGTACTATACACTTGAGCAAGAATCCAAGTCAGCATTCCAAGTCAAAGCACATAGAGATTCGGTATCACTGGATCAGGGATACTTTGGAACAGAAGGTGTTACAGCTTGAGAAGGTCCACACGGATGATAATGGGTCAGACATAATGACCAAGGCTTTGCTCAATGGCAAGTTTGAGGTTTGTAGAAACCGGGCTGGCTTGAAGAAGGTGAACTTCTCCTGAGTCAAAAAGGGGGAGATTTGATGGAGATTTTTCTCTTCATTGTTGATATCGATGAAATCGAACAGGTTTCGATATCATCGATAATTGCAGAATTTTTCATTGCTAGTTGCTGGACTATTTTTTGTCCTATCGATATGATCGAGAGACTTTCAGATCATATCGAGGTTATCATCGAGAGTGGCTCGATATGATCGATAATTGTTGAAATTTTCACCCTTGGTCGCTGGACAGTTTCTGTCCCGTCTCGATATGATCGAGAGACTTTCAGATGATATCGAAGCTGTTATCGAGAGACCCTCGATATGATCGACGAGTTCCGCAAATGTGATTGCGAAACGCAGATTTTGCGGATTTTGTTTCCTATTTGGATTAGACCTCTTTATATTCTTATATATATACGGGTGTATCCGGGATTGGGGTGTATTCCAGGGTATTCTAGAGTTTCCTAAAGCTTTGCTTAGGGTTATCAAAGGTGAGAGAGAGAGGGAAAGAGAGAGAGGAAGCTTGTGGAAGGGAGGCTATACTCGTAGAGGTGATTTACCATATCTCAGCGCTTCCACGTCCTCGTAATCGGTGAGATCTCTCCATTTTCTCTTATTCCTCATATTGTTTATCCACTCCTGCGTGAGTGAAGAAGGTTTGATCCAAGCGGTGTGTGCTTGTGATTGGTTGTAACGTTCTTCTTTATAGTGGATTGTTGATCTGGACGAGGTCCCATGGTTTTTTACCTCTTTGAGGGTTTTCCACGTAAAAATCTCTGGTGTGATGTGGTTTATGCTTTAATTGTTTTTCATTGCATTATTATTCCATAATTCTGGTTTGTTTCGGGAGGCTAGATCCTAAGGTTTTGTGCAAGGCCCCCAACAAAGTGGTATCCACTTTATCGTCTACAGTTGAAAATTTCTTACGGGCCACACAACTTTTTGATCAAGCTATTTTTTTTCCCCTTCGGCATAGGTGTGATCTTATAAACAAGTTGGATGACAAATAAATATCATTATACGCTCAAACATGTTGGATGGGGCACACCATGGCGTCCTACATCCATGGCATCCTACATCCGTTTTGCTAGCTCATCTTAGGGCATGGGCAATGCCCTAAAATGAGGCATCGTCTAAGGTGGAACATACACAAAAAACATTGGTGATTGAATGCCATCATTAAAAGTGTACAGTGGCCAGTGCGTCACAAAATTTTTGGATCAGGTTGATATTTGTAGTTTGGATTTGTTTGGTTTTAAGCTCATGGCATGAAATGAGCTGGCAAAACGGATGGATGGGATTGATCTACAACACATACATCAAGTTTGCCCCACGGCCACGCCTCACCTAAGTCGGTGATTGGCTGCCTCACTGAAACCACAACCGCATGGCATCTTCATGAGCGCAGATTAAGTTAGGTGGGGACCTTACACAGGGGGACCGAGGCCCACCTATCTATGTTATGTATATCCATAGGTCCATCTGTGTAAGACCCGTATCCTAGTTCCTACTGTTCCGATGAATCCTGCGATCCTTTCCGTTGAAGTCCGGCAGTCCGTGATCGATAATTGACGTTGCGCATGATCGTAAGTCGTATCCTTTAGATTCAAGTCGGTTTAATCCGAGACCCGTACCATTGCGACCGCACCGTCGCCGCGATTTCAACGTTGTGTCTCATGCGTCAATCCGACGCTTAGATCATAAGATGTGAACCATTGTTGAGGGTCAAATATTGCATATTAGACCCCATTTATCACCGGATTTATGAACATGCCACCGTTTAAAAAGCCTAATTTAATCGTGTTTGTGATGCAAGGTACATTTGCAAGTGTGGGCTACAAAATGGTGCTAAAAGTGTATATTTGATGCTCTGAAATCACCACACCAAGGTACGGACCCCAGGGGACCAAGAATGATGAATTTACATGCCTGGGATCAGAGAAAATCAAGCCGTCCACGTTAAAGAGGCCACACAGTCATCCAGATTGCAAGATCACGAGGTTTCCACCATCCGTTCAGCCTGAAACTTCATACATGGACTGAGGAGCATAAATTAACCGTACACGTCAATTTTCACCCATTGGAGACCTCTAGAAGTGGTCCAACGGACAGATCAGCCCAATAATCTACAATTTGGGGCCCACCTGATATTTGGAACTGCTTCAACTTTGGTATTGACGGCTTAAATGATATGACAAAACGGATGGACGGAGCAGATGTCTCAAAAACATCTCTCTGGGACCCACGTGTACAGCATGTGTGTACTGTGTACAAGTGCACCGATTTGCACCTAATCACTCAACGGTCCGGTCAGCGGTGCTGACCGACTTCTTTTTTAAAAAATCCGAAAACGGAAATTTCCGTTGCTGTGTTGAAACCGAACCCATCGGTTTCGGTTGTGGGCCCCACCCATTGCATATTTTAGCAATCCGGACCGTCCATCGAGTCCTAAGGGCCCATTCACCAACGCCTAGGTGACGTTTTTTTTAGGAAATAAGGAGGATGATCACAACATCCAAAAGAAAGATGGACGGTGGAATGATATCAAATGGACCACGTTATCAGCACTCCAAAACCAGCCATCTTGGAATGGTTTTTGGAGACGAGACTAATGGACGGCGTGGATTCTCCGTAAAACTCGGAAATGGGCCCCACCAACCTCTGCAGAAAACGGAGACTTCCGTTTTTAACTGCGTCCTGAAACGGACGCCTGGTTTCTGTTGTGGGCCCCACTCATCATCCAAAAGATGATCCTACCGTCAATCAGAACCCCAAGGTCCTTCTTACCAAGGCCTAGTGGAGGTATTCCCAAATACAACGCATATCAAATCCCAGCCACTCAAAAAGACAACGGACGGTGGTTTCTACAGATTTCGTGGGCCACATCAAAGGGTTATCCAAATACCTTTCCAACCGAAATTTCGAGTAGAAGAT